>NDXB01001823.1:37441-96519 GCA_002631895.1 Agapornis roseicollis | reverse complement strand
ATAGAGAATACCTGCTTGTCAGCTTGGAAACTGTGTTGGCAAGTTTGTTCCTGGAGGTTTCTCTGCATCATCTGGCAGCCCAGAGGGTGCTATCGGGGCGGGGGGAGGACATGAAGGCATGGGAATTGTGCTCCCAGTAATGCCCCCCTGGATAGGAGATTCCTTGTCAAGAGCACACTGCTTCCTTACAAGTGATCCTCATTCATTTCTATGAATCCATGCTTCGCCAGGAAACACTCCGTTCATAACAGATCTCGCAAAGAGTCGTTCCCAAAGCTTGCCACCTACTTTGCAGACATGGTTTCCAAGAAAAAGCTTTCCTTCTGGTGGGACAGAGACAGCCGAACCTGCTCCGGCACAGCAAAGCACAGCAGTGAGCCTGCCCAAGTCTGTTCATCAGGCAGAGGAGATATCTGGACATCAGGAAATACTGGGCCAATGTCCCCCACTTCATCTTAATTCTGATGTGTGGGGCCATATGGTGTTATTACAGAGGCACTAATTGCATGTTGATGTGATCTTTTCCAGGTAATAATTCAAAGATGTTCAGTAAGCCGGTTCTCTAGTACACTGCCATAAACATCCCAAAGATGATTTCTGCATTCTTTTAAACACTGTTTTCATCTTCATCCAACATGTTTTGTGTAGCTATGAATTATTGCCTGTGACTTCAATGCAAGAAACATGCTTATTTCTCTGAAGCCACCCATAATTCCAAAAAGAAAACACTAAAATGGTGGGTTTACCTCTTACACCGAAGTCTAAAGCTAAGACATTTTAAACTTCCCCAGGCTGGTGGCACACAATATGTCTTGGGCATTATGTCGATAAAAGCCTGACATGTGTTTGCAAGTTGCTAGGTTTTTTCTAATTTCCCCATTAAATACTGAAGGCCTTATCTATCTATCTTGTTTCTCCTAAAAATGCTTGCAGAAGGAAGAGCAAGAAGATCCCTTGGGAAGGGACTTGCTCTCAGAAGTCTTAATTATAGGATCCCAGACTGGTTTGGGTTGGAAGGGACCTTAAAGCTCATCCAGTTCCAATCTCCTGCCATGGGCAAGGACCCCTTCCACTAGAGGAGGTTGCTCCAAGCCCAGTCCAACCTGGCCTTGAGCACTGCCAGGGATGGGGCAGCCACAGCTCCCCTGGGCACCCTGTGCCAGCGCCTCAGCACCCTCAGAGGGAAGAATTATTTCCTAATATCTAATCCAGATCTCCCCTCTGTCAGCTTAAAGGCTTATTCATTTTCATAATACCCAACTCAAATGTCTGAGGTTTCTGGATTACCCTGAAGAAGCTCCCGGTTCCCATCACAAAAAGCCTCTGCGGTGCTCCTCCGCAAGCCAGGACAGAGAAAACTTGAACTTAATGAATCTGTTAAGAGTAAACCTGGTGGTCTCCTGCATCACAGAACTTCCCAGAAGGAGCGGAGGGGAGGGGAGGGACACGCTTCCCGGGCGGGCCATCTCTCCTGGGGAACAAACTCCGAGCAGCTCCCGGTTTGGAGGCCGAACCTCGGAAGGGTCTTTAGCAATTGTTCCTTCTCCTCCTCGCCCAGGAGCGGCGGAGCGGGACGTGGCCGCTCCGCAACCGCCCCGCAAGTGCCCCTCGGATCCGGTGTGCGCGGGCAGAGCGCTGGGCAGCAGGGGGCAGCAGGGGGCAGCAGGTCCCGCTCTGCCCGCAGCAGGGCTCGCTCTGCCCTCCCGTCCTCCGCCTCCTCGCACCGCCCGCACCGGGTTCCCGCTGACGGCCGCTGCGGAGCTCCGGCCGGGGCCGCGGGCAGGAGGAGCGGGGAGCGCGCACGGCGGGCGAGCGCATGGACGTGTGAGTGGGGGCATGGGGGGCGGGGGAAGCACGGCCGAGTCTTTGCGGGGAGGAAACGGGGGGGTTGGACCCTTCCAGGAAAGAGAAGAGGGCAGCGGGGCTGAGCTGGCAATCACTGCCCCCCCATGAAAGCTTTGCTAGAACCTATGTGGGGATGAGGAAGAAGGAGCTTCCTGGCTGATGATTCGCATGAGATCTGGGCAGTGAGCGTGTTTTGGAGGGACACTGATAGTCCCGTTCCCCAGAGAGGGAGAGGAGAGATGTGCAGGATGAGAAAGAAAATGAGTCCCAACTATTAGAGAAGAGAAATGGAGGCACGGCTGGGTAGAGGGCTGCTCAGGAGGCACTGCAGGGTCGCTTCTAAGCAAACAGAGCTTGAAATCTTCAGTTCCTTACCAAATGCATAGGGCAAAGATCCTAAACCAGCAACAGCCAGAAATGACCCCCTGGCCCAGAGCCTCAAGGAACCAAACCTGCCGTGGTTCTATGGGACCCAGCTCATGACTGCTCAGGGAATTCAGCTGTGCTCCTTCAAACTGCTTCCTGGGTTGATGAATCTTTTTGGCTGGGCCACACAATGGCTTGCTGGAGCCTGGGTAGTGCTGGTGTCTTCATTTCGGCTTGTCCTCCTTGTTCCCAAGTGACCCAAGTCAGGAGCTGGACCTGCAACTGGGCCTCCCATGCTTGGATTCCATTAGACAGTGCACGAATCACTTGTGAAGTCTCCCCTGATGCTGGATGACTTAATTCTGTGCAATGTCATAGTTCTCTTGCCATGTTCTCAGGCACGTTCCTTTTCTCCTGTGGGCCTTCCTGTTTCTTGAAGTGATCAGTTCCAGTCCAGTCCCAGCAAAGCTTTTTGGGGAGATCAGATCCCCCAATTATCCCAAGCCATATCCCAACAATAACATCAGCATCTGGAATATCCACGTCCCAAAAGGATATGTGGTGAAGCTGACCTTCAGATATTTTGACCTGGAGCCATCCGAGTCCTGCTTCTATGACTATGTTAAGGTATGTGCACAGACACCTGGACCAAGGGGTGGCTGGAGATGGGAATCTGGTGGCTACCACATGCAATGGGTCTTCGTTCACCACAGCTCCTCTTATGCTTCCCACAAAGGAAAGGGAAGGAGTTAAAGACAGAAGTGGGTGGAGCAGGTACTGGCAGCTCATGGCCGGGTAATAGTGATGCTTGGAGCAGACTGAATCTTACCAGACTACAGGGATTTCCCCTTAACCTTGACAGATCAAAGCAGACAAGAAGGATTTGGGCCGATACTGTGGCCAGCTTGGGTCAACCACAGGCAATCACCCAGGAAGAAAGGAGTTTGTATCTAAGGGGAACAGGATGCACCTGGCATTCCATTCGGATTTCTCCAATGAAGACAATGGCACAGTGATTCCCTACAGGGGCTTCCTGGCCTATTACCAAGCTGTGGGTAAGTAGGCAATACCCTCAGCATGCAGAAAGAAGCCTGTGTGGCTCCAACCAGTTTTGCTCCCTCTCAGGCAAATAAAGAGAAGCTGTAAGCAAGGATGTGGATCTCTGTACTTTCAGTGTACAGCAGAGACATTTAACACTTTCCTCCCCTTGTCCCTGCATCTCCTGTTTCTTCAGATCTTAATGAATGTGACCCTAACAGTGCTGCTGAGAAAGACGAAAGGCCTCAGTGCCAGCACTTCTGCCACAACTACGTGGGTGGCTACTTCTGTTCTTGCCAGCCTGGCTACCAGCTTCAGAGTGACCACCACTCCTGCAGAGGTAAACTGGAACACTGCAAGATCAGAGGGTTCCAGGGAAGCAACCAGGAGGGGTGGGAGAATTACCCTGGGGAGCATTGACAGGGCTGGAGAACACACAGCTCCCCGATGTGACCTCTGCTTTCTTCCTTGACACCAGTGGAGTGCAGCAGTGAGTTGTTCACAGAAGCAGCTGGGTACCTGAGCAGCCCTGAGTACCCCCAGCCCTATCCTGAAGACCTCAGGTGTAACTACAGCATCCGCCTGGAAAAGGGCTTGTCTATCATCCTGAAGTTCTTGGAACCTTTTGAGATTGATGACCACCAGCAAGTCCACTGTCCTTATGACCAGCTCAAGGTATTGGAGATTTGCAAACTCTACTTCCAACCCTGCTGCCAGACCTGGACAAGAATTGTGGGGACACCACTATTCGAATGAGAAATAGCACAAGGAGAATGTCCCAGCATGAACCATGGAATCCCAGCCTGGTTTGTGTTGGAAGGGACATTAAAGCTCATCCAGTTCCAACCCCTGCCACAGGCAGGGACCCCTTCAACTGGAGCAGGTTGCTCCAAGCCCCTGGGTGCAACCTGGCCTTGAGCACGGGATGGGGCNCCTGCCACAGGCAGGGACCCCTTCAACTGGAGCAGGTTGCTCCAAGCCCCTGGGTGCAACCTGGCCTTGAGCACTGCCAGGGATGGGGCAGCCACAGCTTCTCTGGGCACCCTGTGCCAGTGCCTCAGCACCCTCACAGGGAAGAGCTTCTGCCTAAGAGCTCAGCTCAATCTCCCCTGTGTCAGGTTAAAGCCATTCCCCTTGGCCTGTCCTTACTTCCCCTTGCAAAAAGCCCCTCTCCAGGTTTCTTATAGACCCCTTATGATACTGGAAGGCTGTTTTAAGGTCTCCATGAGAGGAAGGAAAGACTGATGTCTTCTTTTGTCCCTCCCTCAATGTACTAAATTGTCATTGTCCTGAGGTTAGAGGCTCTGGGTCACAGGCCAAGTGGAGCCAAAAAAGTAATCCTTCTTCCAGTTTTATCTCCCTTTGTTTTAATCTCAGGGTTTGAAGGCCTTGATAGCTCTTGTTTTTATGAGAAGGGAGAAGTAGGTTTTGTGGTAGGTCAGCCCTTTGTCAATGGCAAACTTGGTCTCTATTGCAATAGGGCTGCTGGAGCATGTGTGTTTTTGTCCTTGTGATACATGTTTTCCTCATCAGATCCAAGCACGGGGGAGAGAAATTGGTGAATTCTGTGGCAAGGAGTCACCCGGTAGCATTGAAACCAACAGCAATGAGGTGGACATACTCTTCCTCACTGATGAGTCAGGGTTCAGCCGTGGCTGGAAGATCCACTACACCTCAGAGAGTAAGGCATTCCTTCCCAGCGGCTACTCCAGCCCCTCTGCAGCATTTGTTAATACCTGCATCCTTTGTCCCGTTCTCCATCAGAAATACGGTGCCCACAGCCTGTCCCGCAGGATCAGTTTACCATCATCAGAGACCTGCAGCCTCTCTACCAATTTCAGGACTATTTCATTGTCAGCTGCAAGACTGGGTATAACCTGATGAAGGTGAGATCCCTTCTCCACTCCCTTCAGCCCTATTCTGGCTTCTGCTCAGTTTGTGTAAGGTTTTCCCTTTCAGTAAAGCTTCCTTTGGAGACGATTCCACTCATGGCAATCTCTTGCAATTTCAGTTTGTTCCTTGCTTCTATCCACTCCAGAGACCTCTCCTTCCCTAGCTCCCTTCCTTATGCAGTTATTGTTTCACAAAGCCCTGGCATAAGATGAGAGACAAAGATCCCAGAAAACATTGGCAAGCAAGAACACCTCTTTGGGAGGATGTGAAATCAGCCTTGAAGCAGAAGAGGTTACCTGCCTTCCTTCCCAGCCTATTGCCAGGACTGCCAAGTGCCTAGACTTGTCATGTTTTCATGGCTGCCGCTGTGTTTGCCAGCTACAAAGAACCTGTAGCCTGTGTCAAACACAGGATAGAGGGAAGGCAGCAAAGGGAGGGGACTGGAACAGGCTGCAGAAAAGCAGCCATTGGACAGCAGTGAAAAGATGGTAAGATAGAATAACACTGCAATGTGGGGAAGGGAATGTAAGGCCGTAACAGCAACAGAGATGTTTTTCTTTCCCACACAGGGCAACCAAAAGCTGCTGTCCTTCACGGCTGTCTGCCAGGCTGATGGGACATGGCATCAATCCATGCCCCGCTGTGAAAGTGAGTGAGCTGAGAATGGGGATTATGCCCCCTGCTGTGGTTTTTCAGCCTCTATGGCTCAATTTGTCTGTGGCCATACACTCATGGATGTGCCGGTTGAAAGGACCTGTGGAGGTCCACTGTTGCCTTGCATTACATTTTTCCCCTTGCAATAACTGGAATGTTACAAACCCACATAAAGTATCACCCCAAAAATTGCTATAATGTTGTAACATCTAAAAGCAAAAGCTCCAGTCCAGGGATTTTGGAATACCCTTTCTCTGCCTGCTATACTAGCTGGTCCTTCACATCCAGGCCACAATCCAAGTGGAGCCTTACAGTGTCTTAGATTCAGCTCTGGCTTTCTTTTCCTTTCCTGTAGTTGTGAACTGTGGCAACCCCCCAGCTCTGACCAACGGGGCATTCAGCTATGTTAACAAACCTGCAGACAACAGCTACCAGGCAGTGATCACGTACCAATGCAACGAGCCATATTATCACATTGTTACTGGACCAGGCGGTGGTGAGTCCCAATCTCATACAGACACTGAAGTCTGTGCATGAAAAGCCCACTCAGGGTTTCCAATTAGAATTGTCTGTGCTCTCCAGGCTTACAGCTCATGCTTTTCTCCTGTGAAAGCTCACCAGGCTTTCCTTGGCTGTGCAGCATAGCTCCTGAGGCTTCTTGTCTCAGCCTATTTCCAGCTTGCTTCATTCCCAGATTTAGAATCACAGAACAGTTTGGGTTGGAAAGGACCTTAAGATCATCCATTTCCAACCCCCTGCAATAGGCAGGGACACCACACACTAAACCATGCCACCCAAGGCTCTGCCCAGCCTGGCCTTGGACGGAGCATTCACCTCTTTGGGCAACCCATTCCAGTGCCTCACCACCATCACAATAAAGAACTTCATCACATCCCTCCTCCGTGCTCTCCTTAAGTTTTGCAGGTCTTATTCTTTCATCCCTAATCATGATTTATTCTTCTCTAGTGTATTTCATTCTTTCACTGGAATTTCAGGCATAAGTGTCTGGGAATCACCAAAACTCTGAAACCTCAGCACAGCAGTCCCAATTGCTACAAATATGCAAAGACACTCTCATATGCCTTCTTTTTGTACTCAAGACATGATCTGATGACACAGGAGCTTTGGTTACAAAAGCAGTATAAGAAGTTCATGATCTCCTTGCCTTGTCTGCTCATTCAAGCCTCTACACAAAAAAACCTGTAGGTTTTGAAGCTGAACCAGTTTCTAGATACGGTTGCATGAACACCCAGTGGTGCAGCATACATGAGAGGTGACATACAAGCACTAGGGCCAGGAGCAAGCAGCTAAGGAGTTCTTTAAGTTGCTACTGATGCTGAATTCGACTGTTCTTGCATCTGAGTTTAACTCCTTCATAAAGAGCTAGAGCTCAGTCTCATCAGAAAAGAAGCACAAGCCCGGGAGCAAGTAAACGTCAGCACCAGCTAATTCTGACAGGGAGTCATCACGATTCAGTCAGTTTAGAAAGGGAACAGCAGTTTCTTGGAAGCATTTTCAATAGAAATTATTTTTAGTCACCAGCACAACCTTTCTAAGAAAAGCGAATGTTGGAGGCAGTGGAGTTTGCGTTGAGAGGTGGCATGAGAGTTAGCTGACCTGCAATATAGCCTCAGGGATAGAGACTGAGCATGTGCAATAACTGACTCATCTTTTTGCTGTCTCTGGAACAAACCACTTTGTTCTACTCTCTGCAACCTACAGATACCAGAAACTTGAATCTAAAATGTGTGTCTACTTCTCTTCCTCCTTTGGGCTAAATAAGGTCAAATCATGCTCTGTAAGAGTATGGACTGAGTAAAGGTAAAACTCCACTGAGATGTCTCTTCAGACTTCTATTCTACAGAAGCAGTGCCTGAGCTTTACTGGTCCCCTGGAGCTGAGGTACTTTGAGATGTACATGTTAACCCAGACAGATGGGAATAGTGGATTTTCTGGGAAAGGGTGCTTTGGGATGGAAAGGCTGAGAGTACAGCATGTGGGATACCTTGGAGAAAGAAACCCCTTCAAAATTGTCCTGTCCTATCCTATCCTATTCTTCCTTCCCACCCCACTCCTGCAGACCTGAGTCTCATTCATTTCCCCTCATCCTGCAGAGAACTTCACCTGTTCTCCAGAGGGAACCTGGGTGGATGGAGATGGCCAGCTGAGGATTCCCGCCTGCTTGCCAGGTCAGTAAAGAACTGACTTTGTCTGATGTGTACTGATTCATGCTTACTGTCAGCACAAAGGCAGGAGAACATGCAGGGAGGGGATAGAGGAGAATGGTATTAGTGAGGGAGGACAGAGAAAACTATCCAAGGAGGCAAACTAAAGTGAAGTCAAATAGTGATGGTGTAGGAGAGAGAGAGACAAGCCAGGGCCACAGAGGGCATCATGATCTCTTTGCATGTCTCTGCAGTGTGCGGGAAGCCAGTCAATCCTGTCACTGAAGTGCAGCGCATCTTGGGCGGTAAGAAAGCAGGGACAGGCAGCTTCCCTTGGCAGGCTTTGACTGGCATCCATGGCCGAGGAGGGGGAGCGCTCCTGGGTGACCGCTGGATCCTGACTGCTGCCCACACCATCTTCCCCAAAGGGGCTATATGGAAGAATGCCAGCCTGGATGAGCTAGCAGAAAAGGCCAACATCTTCCTTGGCCACACCAGTGTAGAAGAGCTGCGTAAGATGGGTAACCACCCTGTACGTAGGATCTTTATCCATCCAGATTACAACCCTACAGATGATCACAACTTTGATGGGGACATAGCCCTGCTGGAGCTGAAACACCGAGTAACCCTGGGCCCTACAGTACTTCCCATCTGTCTCCCAGATGCTACCAACACCACATTCTACATGGATGGGCACATGGGCTATGTGAGTGGCTTTGGTGTGGAAAAATACTTTATCTCAAATCATTTGAAGTATGTAAGCCTACCAGCAGTTGCTCGAGAGAAGTGTCAGAGCTGGCTGGACAGTAAGAAGAGTGATGCACCTATGGTTTTCTCTGAGAACATGTTCTGTGCTGGCTTCCTCACAGTCAAACAGGATACCTGCCAAGGGGATAGTGGGAGCGTCCTCACTGCGTTAGACACAGCAAGTGGTCGCTGGGTGGCTACTGGTATTGTTTCTTGGGGTATTGGCTGTGCCGAAGGTTATGGCTTCTACACCAAGATCATCAACTATCTGGACTGGATCAAAGGGATAGTAGAGGAGGATAAGCTCTAGATGTTGCTATCCTACCAGCTGAAGAATCACTGCTAGCATGTAAATTTCCAGACACAGCAAATCATAGTTAAAGCTTCTGATGATGTCCCAAAGGCTTTTCAAATACGCAGACCATGTAACCTTCATCATAAACGCTTCTGAAAGCCACCATGATAAATTCTTAGTGGTACCATCAAAATTTACCAAAGCTTCTGTACTATTGGCAGCTCATGGGACACCTCTGTGGATGTTCTAGTTCTTCCAAATGAAGCCTCAATAATATCAGGAGATCTCATGAGAGAGAACATATTGTTTGAAGTGCTGGTATCATCAGACTACTGCAGTCTACTTTTGTACTCTGTTGTGTGGGAAGGTTGCAGGGCAGCAGACTTTGTTGAAGGATGTCATACTTTGTGCTGTGTACAGTCTACATACGTACACTGGCATCAGCGAGAGTCTATGAATATTAAAATCACTGCTGGAGAAATCAGGTGTGTTATGGTTTTTCTGTCTTTGTGTTTAACAAGTACTAAATATTCCCTATTACTGAAAGCAACTTATAGGCTTTACCTACCACTGAAGTGTTTTCAGTTCTGCAATAGCACATGGCAGTTGCTCCCCTGTCACAAAACCACCATTAGATTACCCAGTCTGAAACACCAGGTGGCTTCAAGAGATGCAAAAATAAGTTGTGTGGTGCCATATTGAAAAGAGAGGGAAGACAACAACCAGTATCATGGAGAAAAGAGCCCAGGAACCTCTACTGCTGAGAATTTGAGGATGGGGTTTCTTATACTACATGAAATAAACCTCTGACCACCCAAGAGCAGCTCTAAAATGATGCTGACTCAGAGAGAAGATGACTCCTCCTGTTTTGTGGGTAGTCTCTGGAGTTGTCTTGACTAGTTTTGCTACTATAGAACAACCTATATCCTTATTATGAGTCACTGAGAGGACTGAGAGCTCAACAGAGAAACTCTGGCACTAAGGTCATAGTTGTCTTCTCTCACTGTTTTCTGTGAGATCCAGCTCCAGATCTGCTCAGGTGTCAGTATCTCTTTTGCTTTTGAGATAATATACCCTGGGGAGGGACCTGTGAAACTGCACGTCTGAGATAAGTTCATCCATGATCTCCAAGAGAATTCTCATGATTTTTCCCATTTGTATGAGGAAGAGGGGTCATGAGAGGCATGAAGATCATGGAAAAACAAAGTGTCCAGCTCTACAGAAGCGATGGATAAAACCTGGTCTTGGGGAGGGAAGGGAGAATGAGGCACTATTCCCTGTGAAGAACAGGGAATTTCTGGGATGCCCATGAGTAGAGGTGACAGGAACAACAAAACACCCAACTCTTCAGTCCTTGTAAAAGTTGGAGAAGCCATCTTAAAGAATATCCTGCTTTGTAGGTGCCTGGGAACCTTTGGGAGAATCAGTGAGTTGCCAAGAATTCCTTTAACTCTTCTAGGAATAGCAATCCCCGCTAAATCAGTACCTTTCCTGTCACCTATTCCTGGACCATTCAGCTGCATTTCTGGTCCTCTTTTCTGCTGGCCTGCATTGATTTCAGCACTTTGTCTTCCTCTCCTTTTGCAGAAAGGTTGAAGTTAATCAGTGAGTAACCAAGAGTCACTGCTGGCCTGAGTGGCTTTGTGCTCATAGAAGCTAAGGGAATGTCTTACCTTAGTTTGAAAGTCACTTCTTCCAGAACTGAAAATGGCTTCCTTTTGCTCAACTTGTACTTTGCTGGGATATTTCTACTGCTGACGTATCCATCACGTACCAAAGCAGAAGGTTCCTGACATCCAGCCATAGCAATCCATAAGATTTCCAGTGGCTTTTGCTCATGATTATCCCAGAGGTTTGGGCACGTCTGTGTCATTTATGACATTCTAAGCCATACTGTGTAGTTATAAAATACTGTTACAATGGCATCCCTGCCATTGTTATTCTTCCTTCTAGGGACATCATTGTTGCTTTGCCAGTATGCAGTCACCTCTTTGCACAAGAGGAACAGGGGCTAAGACTGCAGCCTGGACTACTTACCTGGGATGGACACTTACTTTTGCTCTTCAAAAGATGGTAGCTGAGATGAGTCCATTTACTTAGTAACAAGAAGGAATGATTATAAAACTTCATACAAGATTAAAGTTGGCACATGTAGATATAAAAGTAAAAAGCACTAACCATCCTGTGGGTCACAGGTCCTCAGGAATGTAGTATAAAATCCTTGGTCACTTGCCCAACAAAGAATTAACCTATTCCTTGTTACACAAAGCTGAAGGTGCTTGAGCAGAGTGGAGGAATCTATATGAGATTTCCCAAGAGCGGCAGGCATCCTCCTCATCACAGTATCATAGAATGCACTAGGTTGGAAAAGACCTTTATGATCATCACATCCAACTGTTTCCCCAAGCACTGCCATTCCCTAGGCTCCCAGAAGAGGTTTGTAGTCCAATACACTGCTGACAGCACAACTTGTTTCAGAGCTTCAGGGTCTTGCCTGGGCAAATGATGAAGATGTCCAGGGACAGACATTCTTCTATGTCTTCTATGGCACTTGTTCCAGTGCTGACCCACACCCTGGGAGAAAGCCCTATTGGCAATTTCCATGTTGCAATTCATGCCTATTGTCTCTTGTCCTGTCACTGCTCACCTTTCTGAAGAGTCTTGCTCTGGTACTCTCTAGCCCTCCTTTAGTTATCTGAATATAGCAGTTAGATCCCACTCTTAGCTTCCTCCTTTTCAAGCTGAACAAACCCAGCTTCCCCTGTCTTTTACCACATGGGATCTGCACTAGTTCTCTGACCATCTTAGTAGAAGGATATCTGTGAGTGATATAAGACTTTCTGGAGGAGAAGACACCCATAACGCATGTCAGGTAATCTTGTCCCACAACCTTTCCTAAACCAAGTGAGCTTTATTTCTTACCTAACACAGTAATGTTTGAAAAATAAAGCCCTGGGGGCAGGTGAATGAAAGGAGTTTGAAGATGTCTCATCTGTTCAGCTTGATTGAGAAGTCCGAAGCCCTCATTGGTGGTAATGGTTGGTCAGTGAGAAGCAACCACCTCAAAAGAACTTCATAGAGACTCTTGGGTAAAGAGGTGAGGTAGCACAAGTTACAGCTTGACAAAAGCTGGCTGCATAATGTGTCAAAATGCAACTAGACACTTGATTTAAGGAGTTTCAGGGAGAATTAGATCTAGTCTGAGAACAAGGGCAGTGCACACATAGTAGAACATTGCACATAAGGCAGTCTGGACATTCTTTAATGTTGTTAGCTGTTCTGAACAATACAGGAAATACACAAATCAGAAATCAGGCTCTGAACCTACTCTGGGAAACAACAGTTATTCTCTCTTGTCTTCACCAAAATCTTCCTGTCAGGTGGTGGTATGGCTACATGTTCTCCAAGTGTGACAAAATGGCATAGAAAAGAATGAGAGTAAGCAGAAGGAGCCTTTTTGCCTCAAATAGCATCTTCCTCTTATACTGCTGTGAGTGGAACAAAAAGCGTTTCCCTTCCCAGGCACAATGACAGTGGGAGAAAGAGATACATATCCCTGACTCTCCACTCAGCCCATACAATGAGTAGGCCTGTCACCTATGTAGAGTGAGCAGGATCATAGCCAGCCTGAACACATAACCATCATGTTTAGAAATGGTGGCTGTGCTGAAAGGAGAAAGAGCTAATCCTGCCAAGTGTCTGCATCCTCATGCTTGCTCATGGTCTCTGTAATCCAGTCCAAGTAACGCACTACCTTGGTATAGAGACCAAAGGTACCACATCTTGGTCCCCAGGAGATCAGCCCAGCCACATAGTACTGTGTGTCGTTAAGAGGATCTTGGATAGCATAGGCTCCACCGCTATCCCCCTTACAGCTGTCCTTGTCACCACCAGCACAGATCATATTGTCAGTGAATCGGTATGCACTGGAATCAGCAGAGCCCTCTGGTTTCACAGATCGGCATTTATCCATGTCCACCACAGGAATCTGGGCCTTCCAGAGATAAACGGGCAGTCTTCCTCTTTCTCTTTGACCCCAGCCAGCAATGTAGCCCAGAGTCCCTTCTTGCAGCTCGTACTCAGGTGATTTACCAGGAAGACAGAGGGGTGAGATGTTTGGGCCCATCTTCACTGGATCCCTCAGCTTCAGCAGAGCAATATCATTATCAAAATCGGTCCTGGTTTCTATGGACTGCTTCTTCCAATCAGGATGGATGAATGAAGCCTCTGGGATCAGCTGCTTGGCCTCTCGGTACAGAGATTCTCCACCAACATTGATTACCCCAGCATACATGGTGGGCTTGTCATAACCCTCCAGCACATGAGCTGCAGTCATTACCCATCTCTCAGAGATGAGTACGCCACCTCCTCTTGGGTAATGAAAATACACCTGCCAGGGAAAGTTGCCCTTTTGTGCAAGGGTGCCTCCAAAAATCCTTGCTTTCTCTTCAATGGGATTACTAGGCACCCCACAGACTGAAAGGAAAAAGAGAGGAACCACATGGGAGAATTAGCAGTTACAACTAGGGGTTTCTTTGGTACTGCTAAAAAGCCCATAGTCCCCTCCTGGCTGTCTCCTCCCAATAATGTTTGATTTTGAGTAAGCAATGTTTACATTCAGTGTCATAGAGCTCTAAACTAGTATTTCCAGAGAAATTAAAGACAATTCAAGCAGAACTATGATCAACATTCAATTTAGTCGGAAAATACTAATTCTCACGTTCTTGCTTTGGAAAGCAGTTGTCACGCTGCTCATGTTGGGTATGTCAAAGCTCACAATTTGATGGCATTCTAGTTAGCCTTTTTCCTTTGTTGAATTATGCCCTGTAGGTGAAGGGATTGATTGACTTTGGACGATTTGGTGAGTTTTGAGAAATATGACACTGCTCTTTAATTCATATATATATATATATATATATATATATAGTGTGGGTGTGTGTTATGAAATCCAGATAGTCTTAGGTGAAGTTGTCTGGTTTGCCACTGATGTTTTACCATTTCAACTCTCCACTCTTTTAGNCTTTGTAAGATTTTGTGTGTTTTGAGAAATATGTCACTGCTCTTTAATTCATATATATATATATATATATATATATAGTGTGGGTGTGTGTTATGAAATCCAGATAGTCTTAGGTGAAGTTGTCTGGTTTGCCACTGATGTTTTACCATTTCAACTCTCCACTCTTTTAGCATGTAAAATATTAAGCAGTGGCTTCATGGAGACCTTATCTGTGGGCCTTATGGGTACAGAGATGCTACATATTCTTTGAGTAAAATGTTCTACCAGGTTTTGCAGAATGTGAACACAAAGGGCATAAATAAGGCTGGTCATCCTAATATAGACAGGAAGCTGATTTCTTATCACACAGCCTTGTTTGCATTGAACCCTTAGTCATACAGTAAGAGACTGAGTAGGTAGCTTCCAGTTTAAATGAAGCAGAGTTTGATAAAGAATTTCATGTGATCATAGAAAGATACAGGCTGAAAGATACCTCTCTATGTCTTTAGTTCAACCTGTTCATCCCTAACTGCCCTTCCCCTTGTCTTCCTAACTGCAAAGCCAGGTTGCTCAGAGGCTATGACAGGTGACTTCTGATCCTCTCCACAGGTGGCAATTAGCCAGCCCCTCTGGCAACTGTTCCAGTAATCTGGGGGAGCATTATTCCTTAAATACAGTCAAAATTACCTTGGTTGCAACTTGTGCTCATTGCTAGCCATTGTCTTTCATTGCTATGTACCACTGAGAAGAGTCTGCCTTCATATTCTTTTCTCCTCTTGAGTAGTAAATTCCCTGAGCTTTATGTTGCCATTTGTCTTTTGCACTGTGCACAATTATAGTCCAAGTCACTGGCTGAGCTGGCCCTTAAGAGGGCTGAATCATCTTCAGCTGGATCTTGTAGTTTGCCAAATAGGATTTGGGAGTTTGGAGTAGTGAACAGGCATCATGTACAACTAGCCCTAGGGATGTTGCCTCCTCCAAGTGGGTAAGCTGAACAGCATGCAGAATACATAGGATTTAAAATTTTCTCTCTCAGTTGCAAGTTAAGGTCCAGCCATAACTACCAGCAGTCAGAAGGAGCAGGAGTACCCACACACTTCCCTCCTCAACGTCTCCCAAGTACACAAAGACAGGATGGAAAAGTCCTTGACAGTGATCTTGCTTGAGCCTTTAGACATAGCAAGTGTAGCTGAATACTCAAGAGCACATTAAACCTAAAGGGTTTAGGCTACGACTTGCAGTTAGAGTAGTGAAAGACCTTTCACTTGAATGCCGCATCTGTAGTGCCCAGTGAACAGCTGGGCACTACCCACAGGAGAGACTTGAATTGAAGCTACAGCTCTCAGTGTAGCCTGGGAGGGACTGAAGACAGGCATCTTTTTGACCTGTCAGTCTTTTTGCTACCTGCAATGCAGAAAGAGATCTAAAGCACTGAACTTGAGAATACACACACTTGAAGGTGTGGAAACTGGTTAAGAAACACACACTGATACTTGAAGAAATCCTGCCATACCAGATGTCTTATTATGTTGCCCACTTTTCTTTCCAGTTTCTTTCTGCTGCCTCATCTGATCTGTCTTTGGGGCCCACAGCTTTCAGAAATGTGATTTAAACAACAGAGAAAGGATCAACTGTAAGTTCAGGCTTAACAGTTGTAAAATAGAAAGATGAAAGAACAAGTGGTCTTCACATGGCACTGGAACAAATAGCTAGGTTTTGGTACTACCTGGGACACATTTTGGTAGCTTCGATCCCATCTCTTCGTTTACCCATTCTCCGCTGGCTGAGCACTGATACACCCCTTGGAAAACACAAGAAATAACAGTGACATAAGGATACAGTCAATGAAGACAGGGTAAGTAGCACTACTGGAGAAAATGGGGAATTAACCTTCTCATTTCCAAAGCAAGCACAGCTTCATATACGTTGCTGAGATGTCCCTAAAAGTACACAACCCCACCAGGGTGCTTCTGCCCCTATTTTGGAGGGAAGTCATTAATAGACTTCTTGAGTCCTCTACTTCTCCACCAAAACCGTGTGCTAGATGTGACAGAAATCTCCATGGTTCACACACCAGACAAAAGGAGAGGACTTGCTAATGCATTTAAGGTTAACAGCCCAAGTGCAGCCATTATCAGGGTGTATTAAACACAAAGGCAACACAAAAATACTGCCTGCAACTCCACACCAATGAAAATGTTTTCACAGTCTTGACCTGATGGGATATAATCCCAGCCCCTCGCTGATGCGAATGCTGTTTCTTAGACCTTTGATCAAAGATGTTTGTGTAGCAAAGGTAATGCTTACCATCCCCTTGGGTTTTTAGGGTATAGTAAGGTGCATCACACTGATAGCGGAAAGCAGCTTTGTACAGAGGCTCATGAAGTTCAGAGATGTATACAGCTTGGGCATTGTCAATAGGAGTGGGATCACCACAGTTTACAGCTGTAGAGAAGAAACAAAGATGATCAAATATAATCAAATGGGCATCCTCCCTCAACAATATGATTATTCTGTATTAGGGGGAGCCACTTGGCTCCTCTGGTCTTTGTTACAGCCATCAGTGCTCACTTCCTCTGTCCCTTCAGCATGCTCACATCCTATAGTCCTCCAGCATTTTCCTAATCTGGAGATATAGCAGATTTAGAGCCTAAAGGCTCCATTCTGATCTGTTTCCCATAATACAGAGATAGGTCACTTACGAACACAGCTGAAATGGGAGTTGCTCCACTCCCCATTGTCCTGACAGATGGAGTGAAAAGTCTTGATGCTGTCTCGTTTCTAGGGAAAAGAACATATGATCTATGCAAATCACTGGCCATGAAATACATCTGACACAGGCACTCCAGTGGAAGGTCCTCAACATGCTGCAGTGTCCCAGAGGCGTTCAGGACACATGATGAGAAATGGCATCAGGAAGATGCTGAGAGAGGATATATGCTTTTTTACATTACTTACCCTCACGATTTCATAGCCTTCTACACAGGTCACCTTCACATTGTCCTTGAAGGTATATCTGTCCTTCTTTGGGTCAAGAACAGAGTTGGGGACGACACTCTGGGGACAGCTTACAGCTTTGAAGAGATAGGTGGAAATCGGTGGTTAACTGGTTCAAGATTTACTCTCCTTCCATCTCCCAACTTCCTTCTCCCTAGTGATTATTTCCCCCAGTAAACAGGTATCCTCTGTTTACTCAATACCAGCAGCTGTGAACATGTTGATGGGTTGTACCATGAACATGACCTGAGACTAACTCAGCAGCAGAGGGAATGCTTTCCCAGGCGTTTACTCACGATCCGCATAGTAGCGTATTTTCCAGCCTTTGTGCTGTACTGCATGGTCTGACTGGAAAGTTATGTCAAGAACGTTGTTCCTGGTTTTGATTTCGGGAGGGCCTGGGAATTTGCTGCCACAATAGGGACCAAAAAGCTGCTTTCCGGAGACAAGCTGGGAAAATAACAACCAAGAAAAAATAAGAAATTCCAAATGTATTTAGACAGATATTAAAACACATATGCAATATATACGTATTCAAATGCATGCACAAGAACTTCAACCGCCAAAAAGTGACATAGCAGAAATACAGTTAAGCAGTCACATGGTCTTCTGCCTATGAGAAGACTGAAGGGAAATTCAGACCATTCTGACTCCCTCCATAAGCCCCACACCTACTGTTAAGCTGTCGTGGCAAGTCCCTTTTGAGTCTGCTGGTTCCACATCAAAGTCCCCGCTGCGTATGGTCAACACCACAAAGTACCCTGGCCTCAGAGCCACTTGGTACTCACACCGTGAGTTCTCTGGGTACTGGTTGGGATAGTTGGGGCTGGAGATCTCCCCTGATAGCTCAGTGAAGACATTTCCACTGCAGTTCACTAGGAGTACGGAAGGAAAGCAGGTAGGATTCTGAATGGAAATGGTCCATGTATGTAGTTGACAAGCTTTTCCTTTTCCACTTCATCTCCAGTATTCCCCCAGTCACCCGCATTAACTATGTCACAACATTGCACCTTTCCACTTGGCCCCAGATTAATTCTTGCTGTTGACCACTTACCTCCACATGTTTTCTTATCCTCATAGAGGAAATAATCTGGTGGACAAGTACAAAAGTAACCTCCAATATAATTATTACAGTAATGACTGCAAGGTTCCTCCACAAAATCTGTGCACTCATCCAAGTCTGCAAGTGTGAAAAAAATGAATCAGTCAAGATTAGCAGAGGACCCTTAGGGCAAGAAGAAGATGAGAAAGTGAAGCAAACACTGGTGAACCACAAAGAAAAGGTATCTCTAAGACAGTATTTATGTTGGCCATATTGGAAAGCGCTCCTGTCTGCTGGGATCTCTTTTAAATAAGGCATTCTCCTAAGAAAGACCATTCTGTCAGTTTTCCTATCCCTAATCCCAGCTGTTACAGAGATTCAGAGGATGCCATTTCAATCTTACCCACTGCAACATAGTAGGCTGCAAAACCAGTGAAACGCTCCTCATTGGAAAAGTCTGATTGGAAGCTCATAGTGAGTGTGTTATAAGGGATATGAAATTCCTCCACAATTGAGGAGCCAGGGGCACGAGGTTTCTTCTGCCCACAAAGCACCCCTTCAACCTGGCCACCAGATAGGACCTGCAGAAGAATGCAGAGAAGTGTTATCTCATTACTGGAATACACGTAATTACCTCCACTTGAATCTTTCAGCCTACAGGTGGCTAACCAAAGGCTTCTAAACTGCATGTGTTTCTCACAACATTCAGGTAGGTCTCCCAGAGCAAAGCTGTGTCACAGCAGGAGGAACCAAGGATGTTGTGTCATCCACCAAGCTGGCCAAGGGTAGGAGCCAGCCAGCCAAGGAACAGCTGAAAAGAGCCCTTAGCCAACCAATTTCATGACATTTATAAGATGCTCGAGGGTTGTTCCTTCCTACAGACTTTCCAGCTGTGAAATACCTGTCTTCATTTCTCAGATACAAATTAATGCAGGAATTTATCTGTTAACATCCTTTCCTCAGGCCCACTTCTACAAAAAGTCAACCCCATGGTTCAAAATGGCAAACCCAATCATTGATGGTCTGCAGAGCAGTCCAATAGGTTGCTGCAAAAGGACATGCTAGCAGAGCACATCCCACTGTCCCACCTTGGTCTTTCTCCAAGGTCTCCTGGTGCTGCACCTGCTCTTATTACCCACTGTAGCTATACACATAGCTATTGCAGGATAGCATGGTCTTGTTTCTGTCTGCGTGGAAGTGCTTGATCTCTTGTGCCTTGTGGGACAACGTGAGGAATATCTAACGGGTCTCTAAGTTTTAAGATCACAGGAAACTGTAGCACAATGACCACAGCACTTTATCTGAGTGCCCACTATCCATACACAGAGCTCTTGACTGGTTTTAACCTCCATCATTTCCAATCAACTTCTGGGTGCATTAAACCATCTATGTCCACTCATGAATTAATCTGAATAATTTCAGAATCAGAAAAGCAATGCCCTGAGATAATGGTCTTTTTATACCTGCAGTTCACTGGCTCAGAATATGCCTTGCAATAGGGACATGTCAGTGATGGCTAAAAAGGCTTTTCCTATAAATGCAGGAGAAATATGAGGAGGGGAACATATACAGGACACTCAGTTGGCAGACAATGCTCATGTGGTATGAGGCAAAATCAAATCAATTTAGTGACTGCTAGTGCAGATATTCTCAGTCATTTGGGCTTCTTGGGAGTTCAGAACTGGAAGGATGTGTCTGTCTCCTTTTCCAGCCCTCAGTTTTGTACACAGCCTTTCTGCTGTGTACTCTAACCCTCCTTCTTGTCTTTTTCTCCCTTGAGGATGGGGATAGTACCTTCACAAAGTCATATTCGCAGTTCTGCGATGGCTCAAGATCCATATGTGTGAAATAAAGGCGAATGCCATATCCTGAAGGGACCTGGATATCCCAAGATTCCTGCACGTCATTGGGATACACCTGAGGATAATTGGGTGACAAGATCTCACCATACATGGAGGCTGCATCAGTCCAGGCAGGGAGACAGAAGAAGATAAGGTACCTGAGAAAAGAGGAAGATGATATTGCAGTAGTCTTCTCTGTCCATATATGCATGCAGTCACTGGGGGAAAAGCCAGTCTCTGGCTGTACACAGCATGCAGCACAACTTCTGGCTTTGCAGTTTTAATAAGCAACACTGTGGCTGCAGGGGCCCTTCTCTTTCTCCTGCAGTCTTTCACACAGGAGTAAACCTCAGTCATGCTCTCTGCTCCTCTCTAGCTCTATAAGATCCAATAATGCTGCAGGTGTTGAACACAAGGGTCTCAAGTGCTATTCCGCACTTCACTGCCTTGCTCTGGAGGTTACTTGGGTTATATATACATGCAGATTTGAGAAGCAGTACAGTACTACAGGGGAAAACACTTGACGTAAAACATGACATTTTTAATAAAGCTGAGTTCCCCTTGGAGATTCAGTAACTCACCACATCTGGGAAAAGCTGATCTTCCTTTCTTTCAGGAAATCTTTCAGGAATTGGACTTTGGAGTTATGGTCTGCAACAAAAAACTGTGATTGATTAGTGTTGTTTGTCCTTCTGTTTGTCTGCTGGGCAGGTCAAAGACCCTAAAACACCAGCTTGTGGAGAATACATCAGCGTTCTTCCTCAAAAGCAAGTTTAGATCTCTGTTCATTCCTGCATACAGCAACCCCAAGCATCGAGAAGGGACAATAGCCTCTGTCCTGACAAAATGGAGAGCTGATCTCTATCTTGGCACTCCCTGGTACTCTTACTCTCTTTGTAACTACCACTGTCTCCAAACACCGTGCTGGTGCACAGCAAATTAAGACAGAAAGTAACCCCACACACACACTCCACCCTCACCCACCTCAAAAATTATGCCAAGATCCTGGCACTGGGGAGCAGCTTGTCCTTACCCTTCTTGCTGTCAGGCAGAGATACTCAGGAGGAACTTCCTTTCGCATTTCTAATGCTTGCAGTATTTACCTTCTCTCCCTAGTTCGTGTCTGGTTTTCTTCTCCCTTCCCTTTTTTCTCTTCCTGTGCACTCTTCCCCAAACGAACCCAAGGCTCTAATCCGCAGAGTTGCAGCACCCTCTACCTGTGGGATGTTGGGTTGAGATGCTCGGCTCGCTGGCTCTTGGCAGAAAGGAGGATTTCCAGCCAGTTGCACAATCGCGTTGGCTCAGGCTGAGCGGGGACAGCAAACAGATCTGGGCTGTGTGTGCTAGGCATTATCGGGAAATCAGATGACTTTGGGGAAAAGGGAGGGGAACAGAGTTTTATGCCCCCCCCCCTCCCCCTTCCTTTTTAAAGCTGAGAATAACTTCCAAAGGGTATATAAAAGGGAAAACCCACTTGAGAACGTGTCCAATACTTTGCATGGGAAACAGCTGTTCAATCATCCTGTTCACAGACCACTTTGCCCAAGCCCACTCTGCCACTGCAACCTGGTGGCCACAGGGCTCCTGCTGTGGCTCATCATCTAATGCTGCAGATACCCCTTTTTATAGGGGTAAAAAAGGAAAAGATAGTGGCCTATTCAATGTTGTGCCTCTCTGAGGCTACAGCAGGAGTAAGGGTGCATTGTTTTCCTGGGTTTTGTTATGGGAACACTCCTGTAGGTAAGAACTTCACTAAGAACTCATAACTACCCCTTCATTCTTTCCTGTTAGGGTGGTGAGGCGCTGGAATGGGTTGCCCAGGGAGGTTGTGAGTGCTCCATCCCTGGTGGTGTTCAAGGCCAGGTTGGATGAAGCCTTGGGTGGCATGGTTTAGTGTGAGGTGTCCCTGCAGGGGGGTTGGAACTGGATGATCTTAAGGTCCATTCCAACCCTAACTATTCTATGATTCTATTTACCAAGTAAACTTCATGTAAGAGCATCTGTCCATCAGACTTAGCCCTGGAGCAAGCTAGATCTAAGACCCTTATGGAAAGCAGTTTGAAGACTTATGCCAGGTAGGACTCTTAATCCAGCCAGTGCCCACACGCCAAGACCAAAATTCCACCATATAAGCTAAAAGACCTGTCACCAATACTCTAAAAAACTCCTCCTCCTCACAAACCAGCTCTGCTGGGACTGGACTATGAATGAACATGTACACACTGTATCCTTCACAATCAGCACAGCAAACTCCAGAGCTTGTTTCAGCCAGGAATAAAATCATTGAAGTTTCAACAGGCCATAGGCAAAAGTAGGTTAGCAAAGCCCAGCTCAGCAACAGCTTTATATTGTCAAGGGAGACAAACACCTACAGATGAATCATTACTGACTTCATTGTAGTCAGGATAAAGGCTTTACTTGAAGAATGTGCCTAGTCTGTTTCCTTTGTCAAACTGAGAATGGATAGTGAAAGAAAACGGTGTGTCACCTAGCTTCTGATGTCTCCTGGGAGCACTGCTTGATGTTTCTAACTGGAATTTTGAGAACCAGGAAAACAGTGATCAAAGATACACAAGAAATCACAGGGACACCTCTGAACTGGGTAAGGTAAAGACCCTGACAGTGACTCTGCAAGTCACAGTCATATTTTAAGGTGGGCATGGCAGAAGTAAAATGAGTGTGGGCTGATAGATGATGCATGTCATTGCATTGCAAGGGAATCCTATGTTTTCACATAAACCTGACTCAACTTGTCTGCAGAAGTGGTAAATTAATGTGAATGTGAATATCAATTGTTCTTCGGAAGACATATACCTATTAGTTAAGAAAAAGATGGCTGAAGTTAGTTAAATAAGTAACCTGGACATCTATGTGCATACTGCTAACTATTCATGCAGCAGACCAGTGATATTGATGTATGTAATTACATTGGATACACACAGAGCATTTGATTGCATTTGCCTAGATGTGTATTGGGTTTACAGTTTGTAAGATGAAAGAGCTAGGCAATACATTTCACAATTCACTGAAACTATGTCAGGAATAGTATTAAAATAATAATTTAAAAGAAACAAAACCATGCCATTAAGGTTAATATATGATGCCATTCATTTTGCCAATGCAATATAATTCTGCTCAGAGGCACACGCATCCTTTTAAATTCCTAAATTACACAACCACATACTATTCTTCCCAAATTGCAGCAGACAAACCTCTTCTTCAGATGACTCAGAGCTGTGTAGCTGTAACCTTTCTGCCAGATGTCATGAACAGCAGCAGTGTTCCAGTTTTCACAACATTGCCATCTAAAACAGGCTTGACTAGCTTGTCTTCCCTCAGGAAGCTGGGAGAGAAAAAAAGCTTTTCCCAAGTTCTTAAGAAAAGCCACACTTTCCCATCTGGAAACACTGAGTCAGTGCAAAGTGAGTAAACATCAAAAGAGAAAACATAACATTAACTAAGTGAAATCCATCAGGAGGGAATCAAGGATATATAAGCAGCAAGTAAAATATCTTGGATCTACCCAGAGAAGCTGTGGCTGCCCCATCCCTTCACCATCAAGGCCAGGTTGGATGGGGCTTGGAGCAATCTGCTCTAGTGGAAGGTGTCCCTGCCCATGGCAGGGGGTTGGAATTTGATGAGCTTTAAGGTCCTTTCCAACCCAAACCATTCTGTGATCCTATGATTCTGTGATACACCAAGACCTGGGCAGTATTTTGCCTGTTTCCCTTTTTGCCAATAAAAGGATTTAGTGGATTTCCTGCACACCATGTTTCCTGCCTCACTCAGGCTGGATGTGTTGCCAGTAGTTAAATTCAGAGCCTTAGGTAAGCCTGGGAAAAAACACCCTTCCTGTTCACTGGCTGATATCTGCTTGGTCCAGCCCACCAGTTTCCACCTCTGCATCCTCTACTAGGGGAATCTCACCAGAAGCTGTTGTCCTCTTTTACTCTTTCCAGCACCAAGTCTGAATGCAAAGCTCTCACAGCCTCCCACGAAAACCTGGGACTTGGGACCACTTGGCTCTGTGTGCACTCTACCATGCAGAGAGGCCTACTGCCTTCTGGACTCCCCTCCCCTACATCCCTCGGTAGCTTCAAGCAGCCACAACTGTTAAGCACAGACAGTGCCTGCACAGGTGATGAACCATCCTTCATACAAAACAGAAGCCCCACGGTCTTGTTTACACCGAAGGCCTTTTTGCTGTGGGCAAGGGGCTCTGACTGAGATATCCCACCGTGGAATAACTGGCGTGGGATCTCCCCATGACCTTCCTAGGGATGTCCTTCTGTGCCACACACGCGGCTTTACCAGCTGTGAACCAGTGGCTGAAGAGGAACGGTTCCGAGTTTCCCCTAATAGAACAAGACGTCCCTAGAGACTGCGGCTTACTCCAAACCACAGAGCTGTGACCGGCTCCCGGCGGCACCGAGAGGCGGCAGCAGAGAGCTTCGGACGTCGAGGAGCCCCCGGGGCTGCTTCGGGAGGCAAAACGGTGCCAGCGTGCTGTGGAGACACGAGCTGCAGCTCCCTAACCCTGGCGAACGGAGCCAGCGAGGTCTGACGAGCAGGCTCTGACACCCATGTCTCTGTGCAATGATTTCCACACAAGGTGGAGAAGGGATTGTTTTCAAGCAAACCATTCTCACCGCATATCCAACCTCCACCAAGTCCCCGTTTTCCCAGTTCTCTCAGGTCTTTGCTCCCTACTGGCTCCAACGCCTCCTTTTCATCCTCCTTATGAAAAGCTTATATTCATTTGTTATCCCAAGCAGTCACCCTTCTCTCTCTGTACTCTATCGCTTACCCGTGGTTATTTCTCTCCACATCCTCTCTGTGCTCTTCACTTGACACAGTGATTCCCAGCTGCAGACCTGAGTCAGATTTCATTTTAGTTAGACTCTCGCTTTTTCAGTATCTTCCTCCTCCCCTTCAGTGTTCAAACCTAAACTGCAATGCTACCCATTCTCTTGCCCCTAGTACCCTACTCCTCTTCTGTGGCCATGTCAGTCAGGACTGAATGGTGCCTGCTAGCAGGAAACTGTGTCCAGAAGGGCACAAGATTCCTCTTTCAGGTCCTCAGCTGCAGAAGAAATGGCCCTGGAACAAAAGTCCTACAAGGGTTCTTGAAGAACCATTTGAGGTCTGTGGGAAAGCTGCACGAACCACTTGAACACAGTCAATAAAAATGAAGTTGCAGAAGCAAACAGCAGCTACATCCCCATATTGCCACACTGAGCTCATGTGCACTTCAAGTTTCACACTAACAACTCTGTAGTGCCATGAAAGCTCAGTGTATCTTCAGGACAGTAAATAGAGATTTTTAGCTACACCTCCTCCTCCCAAGCATTGCACTGCCCTGATTATTCAGCAAATAGCAATACTGAAAAATAATGGTACTCATCATGACCTGAGTCTCAAAACAAACTACTATGTTCTGGTCTAGCATTTAATCCAAATAAATGAAATACAGCAACATTTCAAGCAACGGAAAACAGAAACTTGCATTGGCAATCTCAAGAACAAATGCTAGTTCTGAAACCCTTCTCTGACAATAGTAAATTACAGAATGAAGTAAGCCTAAACAAGTTACTTTTTGCACAAAAGGAATGTGTCATAGGTTTGTTTCCTGAGTTATTCCAGAACACAAAGGACCGAGACCAGAATTTTGTCCAACCCAGCAACCCCTAACTCTCTCTTTCTGCAGTCCCGAGTCAGAGGTGTGCACAGACTGCTGGAGGTCTATAGGAGGACACTGCTTGAAAGAGACTGGGGTCCAAAGCCATTTTTGCTGCTACAAATGTGGCCTCCAGAACCAGACTCCAGAAGGAGTCAGCGCTGGTGAGGGGACAGGCATCTGCTTGGGCAGGAGATGCACCGGTGCATGAGGGAAGCTAAACCCTTGTGCAAGCCCAAGAGTACCAGTGGCCACAGCAAAGAGTGGTGTGGTTGGTGCCACATTGCAGTCTGACCTTCCAAGCAAGGCCACAGAATCTAAGTAACCTTCCAGGCATAATCTGAGTTTTCATAGAAAGAGGATGAGAAGGGAAGGGGAAGGATGAGGAAAGGGAAAACCAGATGTGGAAGTTTAAGGATGGAGGAAAGCATATGATGATATTTCCCTTGTATATCCTCCCATTTTTGGCTATCTAAAGCATAGAGGCTTGCTGAGTCAGAAGCTGTATCTATATCTAACATGCCCTCAGTGGATCTTTCTTACATTAGTGTTCTCATTTGTGGACTTTTAATAAAATGATAACAATGATCCCATCAGACAACCATATAATGTAGCAGGATAGAGACTTTAAGAGCTTATAACCCCAGAAGCATCGAGTCTGTGGGATAATTTAATTGTATCAAACAGGGGAGGAAGCTTGATTATGGAGTGGATTCCTTCTGTGGTGATGCTAACAGGCCTCTTTCTCCAATCTGGCCCTCCATTTTCATAAAGCTTCTACAAACGTAACAGTTTGAGATGCCCCTTCCCAGTCAAACGTGGCCAGGGGAGGGCCAGAGAGTCAGCATGCTCACATAGGCCTCATTTACTTAGGAAATTTAATTTATTTACTTAGGAAAATTTTTTATTTATGGCCTAAACACCATAGATACCCAATTACACATTGAAATGAAGGATTCAGTCTGTCCTTGGACTTTGCAAAAAGCTTGGCAAACACTGACCGGTGAGGGTGAGCGAATCCGTTGCAAAGTGCAACCTGATGGAGTCAGCTATCCATGAGAATTTTTAAACCCCTACTAACCATTGGCCTGCCACACTTTATACATGCATTCCACTGCCTTCAGGGGACTTCTGAAGGTCAAGGTTAAAGTCCCTTCTTCACGCCCTTCCTTATTGCATTAATTACTCTCCATTTCCATTTTCCTCACCTTCTGCAAGCCCTGGGTCTTGTCTAAGCATCTTCTGAGTATCCCCAAGATTGAAGATTTCCAGCCTGTCTTAATACATGTTCCCATGGTGAACCACCCCTCAGTCCAATTGAAACTTCTTTCATGGCAGCTTGAGACCACTGCTTCTTGCTCTCTCACTGTGGATCTCTGAAGCGACTCCGGCTCAGTTCTTCCTTAGTCCTATGTTAAGCCATGTTTTGTTTTTGTGAGCTTTGTGAGGTTTCTGTCACACCATTCCTTCACTCTTTTTCTTCCTTGTCTAGTCTACTCTCCATACTCTCTCCCTCTTTTGTGGCACTGCTCAATGTGCAGTTAAACTGCTCTTTCAGGACTATTTCCTCTTCCTTCTCTGATCTCTGCCTTTGCCACTGTAGCACAGGGAAAGGAAAACAGAAGAAAAAATACATCATCATTTAAAGTGAAACCCATGCCCACCAAGGCCTGTTGCCAGCAGGTGAGCTACACCATAACCTCATGGTCAGAGCTACACCTAAGGCTGGAAGCCAAAGGCAAAGGAGCAGCACAAGATCCTAGGATCCTGGCACACCAGCTCATGATGCACTCGTGCAGCACTGAAAGCCAACAGCACACACACAGGGTGTCACGAATGACAGCACAGCAAACGGGTGGAGAGTAGAGATTATTTCCCTCTGTGTGGCACAGATAAAGTTGCGTTTGATAACCCTGTGTTCATTTTGGGCTCCACAGCACACAAGACCTGCGAACACACTGGAAAGAGCCCAGTGCAGGATCACTAGAGATGACCAGTGCTGATACTGAGGAATCTGGATTTGTTTAGCCTGGAAAAGAGAAAGGCAAGGGGAGAGAAGGTTTTCAACCTTGTCTCCTAAGTAAATGAGGTCTAGAGGGGCATATAGCCAGTCAGTCCCTCTCCCAGTCAAATATGACAAGGAATGGGATCTAATAGAGTGATTATAAAGAGGATGGAGTCAGACTTTTCCTGGGACAAGAGGCAATGGGCATAACTTGCAACAGAAATAATTCAGAACATAATCTGGAAAAGAATACTTCTCCCAAAGCATAATTCAGCACTGGCTCAGGTGTCCAGGAAGGCTGGAAGCTTCTCATCCATGAAAACATGCAGCAATTGCCTGGGCAATGCCATAAGCAACCTGCCCCAGCTTTGGAGTCCTGCTTGTGAGCAGGGGGCTGGATCAGAGACCTCAGAGGTTCCTTTTCCTATAAACCTTTGTGAGCCCATGTTCACCCCTTCACCTCAGTTTGGGCGATACTGCCCACTTGGCATGACATGGCAGCAAAATGGTAACACAAACAAGGGTAAGAGGATCATGTCCACCGCACCTGAATCTTTTGCTGAGAAGAACTCGGCACACACTCATGGCCACCTGCATGAAGGGACACACCTGGGAGAAGGTCCTCCAGACGGGTGAGCTACGGGCCGGCTCGCTGGCAGAGCCGCCTAGTGCCTACAGAGTTGGTACCACAGGGACAGCCTGAGGCAGAGCTGCTGCTGCGGAGCCTGGCGGGGGGGGAGCAGCTCTCCCCGGGTCAAGCACTCGCAGTCTGTCTTCCAGGAGCCACTGGGACAGCAGGACCCAGCAGCAGTGGGGAGGCTCAGCAGCATGCCATGGCCGCAGACAGCAGAGCGGAGACCCAAGCCGAGCCTGAGGCCGAGCAAGGACAAGACCCAGGCCGGAGCCAAGCCAAGGCCCAGGCCTGCTCACACGACCGTTAACCTCGCGCCGCCCTCCCCGCGCGCTTCATGCCCGCGAATAACCCCAGCCCCTCCCTGCCCCTTACCCCTCCCTGCCTGGCTCTCTCCTGTCCTGCCACAGCCAATGGGGAGGCGGGCTCCGCCTGGCCCCGCCCCGCGCCGACTCGACCTAGCCCCGCCCTCGGAAGTGCTTCCTCCAATCATTGGTTGGCGGGGACAGCCCCCGCGGAACCGCCCACTCGCGGGATAACCTTTGCCTTAGTGAGCGCAAGGCCCTGCCCCGCTGCCACCGGCTGCCCAATCGGAGGCGCCGTGGGGGCGTGGCCGGACCGGCGCAGCCAATGGACGCGGAGGGGGCTGTGAGCGGTGCGGGGGCCGCTGTGGCTGGTGCCGCTGCCGGGTTCGAGGAGGTACCGGCCGGCGGGGCGGCCGGCAGCGAAGATGGCGGTAGATGGGTCCGGCTGGGGCCTGGCCCAGCTGGCCGAGACCCTGGGTTCGTCGGAGCAGGCGCTGCGCCTCATCGTGTCCATCCTGATGGGTAAGGGAGGGCAGAGGGTGCAGCGGACGGGGGTGACGGATCAGGCGACCCGCCCGCCGTTCGACCGGGCCGCCCCGCCGCTCCACCACTGTGCCGTGCCGTGCCGTGCCGTGCCTTGCTGCGCGGCTCGGCGCCACGCTGCGCGGGGTAGGGCCGGGGCCGAGGCCGAGCAGCGCCTTGCTAGCACGAAGCCCCAGCTGTGTCAGCGCCGTCGTGCCAGGCCACGTGTGCGCGGAGCCCGCTCGCAGCCCCGGTCCCGCCCCGGCGGAGGGTGCGTGCTCCCGGGTTGTGCCGCGGTACGGCGGGGAGTTTGGGACGTGCGTGGTAGCAGCTGTCGGTGGGAGTATGCCTGCTCTGCCGGCGGGGAGCGGGAGAGGGGCGGGCGAGCCGGTGGGTTTCCCCGCAGGAAGTCGGGGTGCGGGCCTGGCGGGCTGCCTGTGAAAGGGGTCCGCGGCGGGGGGGAGCCTGGCTTTGAGATCTGCGCGGCCCGTCGCCGTGGTGCTGGCACTCGGCGTGCTGTGAAACGAGTCCGGTTTGGGTCTGTGTCGTGAGCACTGTTTTGGGCACCAGAACTTGGTTTGCAATTGTTCCGATGTCGTTGAGTGAGTGACAGGTGCTTCATGTGCGTCGCATTCCCCATGACCATGTGTCTGGAGAGGGGTGTACGCTCCACAACGCCTCTGAGCTCCACAACCCTGTCTGAGTGCAGGGACATCTCTGCCAAGAGGCATTAGTAGTGTCTGCAGGAGCTATGCAGGAGTGGCATGTCATCATCATGTCATCATGTCATCACAGGTAGGGTGTGCAAATCCTGCTAGCTAAGTGGCCAGGAGAGCTGGGATGTTGTGCTGCACTCCACCTGCAATGTGAAGAGTGTTGCAAAACACACACTGCTTATACTTATCTAAATGTGAGATAGTTCAGTCACATGTAAAACGCTTAAGGCAGGGCTAGGGTTACACAGTGGGCTAGCAGCTGAGGGCAGGTTATAGCTCCCAAAACATTATTTCAAGTGTATGTATACATGCTATCTACATACATCTCTGCAGATGTCCAATGAAACTTTGGGTTTTTGGAAGACACTGGTGGTGTAGTCTCCAGCAGAAAGGAAATACAAGCTTTCCTCTGAACCCGAATGTATATTTGAAGTGATGCAGCTGGTACTGTGGGATCTGTCAAAATCAAGTTGCTTTGGGTAACTAGAAGTATGATTTCTAAAAAGAGATGTAAGAGTAGTTCTGTCACTTCAAAACCATGGTCTGGACCAGACTTATTTCTGCCTGATGTTACACATTTATGATGCGTAAGATCAAACTGAACCAAACCATTCTTCATGTCAAGGGTATAGGGGACTGAACTGACTATCATGTTGAACTTAACATAAAAATTAGTTAACCAAATTAGTTAAACCAAACTTCTTCTATAAAGAGCATATGAAGTAGTAAAGAACATATACAGGGCACACACACAAATCAGCATAAATTAGTCTAGCAGCTCTCCACAGCTGAAAGGGAAGAGTCCTGCTTTCCTTTCTCCTGTGTCTGTCTCTGATGCAATCTGATTGAATTTTCTTGCCTGGCAGCAACCTAAACCAGAAAAAGCTGATAGTTTACTGCCACATCAATCGACTGAACCAGTCAAGGGAGTAGTCTAACAAGTATTGATGCAAAAAGGTGTTAAGAAGCAGACACCTACAGTAGAGTGATTCTTTTGCAGAATGCACCTTGAACATACTCCCAAAGTTCTTTCTTGCTTCTTACTAACAGTAAGCTAGAACATGGCATTGTAAGGCTGTTTCCTGCTTGGTGTATTATGGGGGAGCAAAAGCGCTTCTCTGAAATGAATAGCAGGTAATTGTCACTTCAGAGATAAGAAGAGATGCCCAGTCCAGTCAGTAGATTCTTTTAAGTGTGAGATTCGTGTGTGTTGTTACAAACATTCCACATACAGTGTTTACACTAAGCCACTGAGATAGCGGAGTGTCCTTTCCTGAGGCAGGCCACTCTCTATTTTGTAGAAAGTCTTAATGGATCTTTCTAATTTGTATTAAAAGTTTGGGGATCAGGAACTGGGAGCAGACTCACACCTCTCTCCCCTGCACACCTGAAATGTATACCAAACCAGGAGGCTAGAGCTGCACTCTTCCCTGTCCTTTCTCCATAACACAGTATCTCTTAATTACATGCAATTGAAAGCATAACTTCAGTTAGGCTAAAGGCATGCAAAATTGCCTCCCCTGTACTTTGGTACTCATGCAGTACCACTGAGGCAGAGGGGATTGACTCCAGCTTTTCTGCTTAATGGATTGGTAGTAAAGCATTATATTATTACATTAAAAGGAAGGACCAAGTACCACTCTAGAGCAACGTGAGAAGAGCTCCTTAATCCAGTGCTAGCAAAGAAATGTTCATTTAATTGCAGCTTAGTTTACAATCCTTGAAAGCCTTGAGCCTTTTGATAATGCACCTATTGCAGACGACCACTTGGTAGGATAACATAAGGTATAAATGAAAGGCATTTCTAAAAGCTGGAAATGGCATTAGGTATGGCTTTTCCTTCACTTCCTCCATTTCAGGTGTTTGTATAGATTCAGGAAGAAAACAATTGTTGTTGGCTGCAGCTAATACTGCTGAATTCTTTTAGAACAAGACCATGAGAATGAAGCACAGTACTCTGTTCCAAAGATGGATTTAAAAGTTGTTTCTTATTTCTCCCTCTGTGATGCATTTTACCATCTCCACTGTGCAGTTTGACTGCAACAACTGTTCTAGGGTTTCACTGTTCAGGAGATCACCAGAAACTGGTAAAAATAGCCTTCTGAGAAAGAGGCAGAATCGCAAAGGACTTTGCAACTACTTACATTGATTTCTAGAGAAAGCTAAATTGATGTTGAAGAAATAGTCTGAATGGTCTTGATTCAGAATACGAATGTTCACTTAGTCATGATCTGAAATAACCAAAAGAGGTAAATGAATGCTGTTAACGTTCTGCCATTACTGAAAACAAAACAAATACAGGGGAGAAGGAGAAAGCATGAAGGAAGAGCAATCAAGAGCAAAAACTGGAGAAGTCCTAAAGGGCAGCATGTTTTTACAGTGAACAAGATTCTAACAGCACATTGCTGAGCAAAATATGGGCATTTTAGTCACAGCTTTGTATTTAAATTGGACACCTTTTATACATCCTGCAGTTCTGAAGTGCAGAATCCAATTTGAATAGAGTCCATTATTCAGATTATACGAGATTAAACATTTACTTCAGGTTTCTTGTATGTGAAAATTCGCATAAACAACCTTTGAATAAGTGAGACTGTAATGTGGCAATACTATCAACAGCAGGAATACTTGAATTTAAATTGTCATGGGGTGTCCAGTACACTAACATCCGCTGATCTTATAATAATGTCTTTTGAGAGACTTCCTGTACCTTGCATTCTTCAGTAAGCCAAGGTCCAGTGTTCCCCCAGGGGAAACTGTCTTTAGGTCAGCATGGAAGGCACCAGTGGCCTCAGCTCTGTACCTGCAGAGTTACTTTCCAGTTGCTGGAATAAATGATCTGAACCAGTGCTGTCCTAGTGTCTTGGCAGAGAAGAGGAAGGAGCCCCTCCAAATGGTGCAAAGGAGAGAAGATGGTTTCTGTGCTGCTGCTCTTCTGCTCTCACTGCTCAGTGTGTAAGCAGGGATACAGGAGGCCTCATGGCACTGTGTATTTAAGACTTTAGGTTGGTCTTATTTCTTGCATGGCTGTATGGTCCCAAAGAATTAAAGATATTTATCTGGCCATACTATTACACAATGGCATGCAAGCTACCTGGCATGTTCTGCTACATAATATGGAGGGGGGCCAACATACTGTTCACAGCCCTGAGCCAGAACTGACCCTGCTGATCTGCCCAGCATCTGCCAAGAAAAGCACTGGTAAAGTGTTCCCTCATCTACACAGATAGCAGTGACCAGCAGAAACTTACGTATTCACACTGAATAGGTGCCAGAAACCAGCTACTTTGCTTGCAGGTGGTGGTGTCTCCCCCTCTTCTACCTGTCACTGTTTCTTTCTTTTTATTTTGTACATCCTTTGCTTATTCTTGCTCTTTTCATCCTGAACATTTTCAGGCTCAGTGAAATTCTCCCTGTGGTTACCTATAGCTGATGACTTAGCCCAAATCAAGTCCCCAGCTACTCAGCCAAGCAAGAACCTTACTGAAGGGGAGGCAAGCAGCTGGTAGTTAAACCAGCCAAACCACAAAGCACTCGTGCTGCCTTGTTTAATTTCTTACCTTCAAATGCTGCTGAAATAAATAAGATTTCTGTAATGCTACACACTGACTGTTTCTACATTAGCAAGTAAAATGGTACAATAGGAGCAGATCCGCAGAGCAGACTCATTTGTGTGCTGTACCTGATGGGTTTGGGACATGTACTTTGGATTTGCTTCAGTCGGTCGTATGGACTGAGCATCCACTGCAGTGCATTTTCAGTTCAGTTTTGTTTGAAGAGAGTCTTGTTCACGTGCTTTGAGACAGTTCTGCTACACAAACTAAAGCACTATGAGTGGACTTCAAAAGTGGACTCCTGAGCTGAATGAAAATACTCATGTAGATGCACCCAGTGTTAAGCAAAGTGTGGGAGTTTTGCAGTATTATAGACAGAAACAGAGAATACTTTTGAAGTCAAATATTAGGTAAGGGCTTATACTTTAACGTGTCTTTTTCCTGTTGTCTCTTTCCTTTTAGTTCTAGCGTTCTTACAGGAAAATGGACACAATTGGTCTGGTAGATGTTAACAAAGGTGGAGTTAACCGATCAGCAAAAGGGAGAAGAGGAAAAATAGTCTGATCTGCTCTCTTGAAGATGAAACAGAGCTAACACATATAAAAGGGCAAATAAAGGGAGCCGAGATAAAAAGAACGGTGTTCTTACTTGCAGCTTTATCTCCAGAAAAAGACAGGCATCTTAATCACCCATTCCAGAAGATGCAAATTTGACAGCGCTATTTTTGCTTGGAATTAGAACTTTCCTCCTGCTTAATCCAGCCTCTTGATCCTTTACTTCTTTTGCTCAAGTAGATGTATGTGTGAACAACCTGGGCACTGTGCAGTGGCCCATTCCTCTCCCAGATGGCTGTGGCCAAGAAGCTGGTCTTTTCCTTTGCTTCTAGCGTCAGGGTTCTCTTAACCAGAGATCTCCTCTTGTTCCTGTGAAAAAGTTAAAAAAGAAGTAGGGATTTAGCAGCAGCAGCATCTCCCAACTAATTTGTACCTTTTATATCCATTGATAATTCCCTTCTACAGGAAGTATAACTAGAGGCAAAACCCAAGTCTGTATGCAGATTGCTTTTCACCTCCCTAGTGCATAGAGGAGGAGAATTACTTCAGAACAGGGGGTCACCTTCTGTTTTCTCTAGAGAGACGGCTTCCTGCCTTGATCTGCTCTGCCTGAGGGAGCTGTGAAAGAGGAGTTGGGCAGACTGGGAGCTGTTGAGCAGGGTTCCTCTAGGAGCAGGGAACTTTAGTCCTGTTGCTTCTGAATGGCAAAAGCAAAGCAGAATGGCATCCTGCTGCTGACATCCCCAAACGTGACAGCAAGCTTGGCAGGAGGCAGCAATAACTGCTCTCCTGCTTCTGCTGTGCTAACCCTGGCTGCTTCAAGAGCACGTAGTTGGGCAGGAGCACAGCTGTTGTTACTGGTTGGACCACCTCCTTGTCTAATAAATAGTTTATTAGTGTTCAAAAGGGCACAGGCCACAGCAGAATGGCCACTGACACTGAGCATCCACTGCTATTCAGGGTTAAAGTTTCTGTCTGCAAATGGCTCAGTTGTAAAAGTGAGAAAACTATGTTGTGTGCAGCAAACCTGGAACTCAATTGCAGTCCAGACTACAAGCAGGTTGCTCTGTATTGCAGAAGAATTTAGGCTGATGTTGTGACTTTGGAACTGGAACAGCACCCATGTAGTGGGTAGCATTCTAAACCCACACCTGCTCTGCCTATTAGTAGCTGTCTTATTTGCAGGGACTCATAATTCTTTTTCCTTCAGAGAAGCATTACCTAAGCCATGGTATGATCTGCTGTTTAGAGCTGAAAAGGAGTACACGGGACAAGTGAGAAAGGTCTTAGAAAGAGTAGGAATGTTAGCTGGGGATGCAAGAAAACAAATCAAATGTCTGGCTTTTAGAAATCTGAGGTATAAAATAGTATTCAGTGATAATTTAATTCTGTCTACAGAAAGAGCTAGAGCCAAAACCCAGTGAAAATGGAATATTTTGTTGGCTTGTACTGATCTTTGAGAGTGGGAAACCCTTGAAAAATGTGATTTCTAAAACCATATATGTAGACGAACAGCAATAATTGTGCTTTGCCTGTATATCTGATCTGCTCTTTCCTCCCCTTGATCGACAGGGGAAACGTTTTCCCACAATAAACCTCAGTATTTTAACTTTGGATCTAGACTGATGGTAACACTTTGTATTCTTGCTTTACCACTTTCACAAAGGCAGTTGTTAATACAGTTAATAGCAGGAAGGAAAAGGGACCATTTGGGTACGGCATTTTGTAGGACAATGTGGAGCCACTGTTGCAGAAGGGAAGAGCAAGCTGGATGAGCAGGAGCAAGGTTGCCAGGCTCTGCAGGCAAGGGGCCATGGTATGTGGGGCTGGCGGGCTGCTGAGACCAAGAAAGCAGCCTGTGGTGTGGAAACCAGCATGGGACACAAAAGCAGGAAGGAACAGAAACAAGGAGGCAGGGAAGACCGAAAGAGGGGTAGCAAGAGGCTGAGGAAATGGGAGCAGGTAAACATCTAGGCTCAGCAGTGTGCTGCCACCCTGGATCTGCAAGGGAACCCAAACATCCCAAAATCTGGAACTCCCTCCCAAGGGATCTTGGATGGAGGAAGAGGATCTTAAAATGTCTCCAGTCACACCTCAGCGTGTTAGCACTGCCTGACTGCAAGACACACATTTTACATAATGTGACAGAGTTTCTCGTTTCCTGTCACAGTAGCGACTAGATTTGGCCTTACTTGTTGGAAATCTTCCATCCATCACATACTTCTTGGCAAAATGGGCACTTCATCGCCTTTTATTACTGCTCCATATAAAACATGACTACCTACTGCTACTATTACTCCTTTAATATAAGTAGCAGAGATCTGTCCACTGCTACAGATTTCACCTAGGCTAATAAGTAGCATGGATGCCAGTATTGTCGTATATGATTCATTTCTTTTTTGGTTGGGCTTTTTGTTGTTCTTAATCAAGATGAAAGCAACGAGGTTGCAAAGTAAAGCAGTAGTAAGTTACAAAATGCTAGAATTGAAATGGATTCTGCTATCCCAATACAGCTCATGGTGTACATGCCTTTAGGAGCACTAATTGCCAGAACGGACTTCACATACTCATGAGATGGACAATGCTTCTTGTGTCAGTATCATGGAATAGTTTAGGTTGGAAGGGACCTTAAAGCTGATCCAGTTCCAACCCCTGCCACAGGCAGGGACCCCTTCAACTGGAGCAGGTTGCTCCAAGCCCCTGGGTGCAACCTGGCCTTGAACACTGCCAGGGGCAGCCACAGNAAGGGACCTTAAAGCTGATCCAGTTCCAACCCCTGCCACAGGCAGGGACCCCTTCAACTGGAGCAGGTTGCTCCAAGCCCCTGGGTGCAACCTGGCCTTGAACACTGCCAGGGATGGGGCAGCCACAGCTTCTCTGGGCACCCTGTGCCAGCTCCTCAGCACCCTCACAGGGAAGAGCTTCTGCCTGAGGTCTCATCTCAACCTCCCCTCTGTCAGGTTAAAGCCATTCCCCCTTGTCCTGTCCCTACAGGTGCTTGGCAAAAGACCCCCTCCAGGTGTTTTTAGTGCCTTTTGGCACTGGAGCTGCTCTAAGGTCTCCCCTTAAGGAGCATTCTCTTCTTCAGGCTGAACAAGCCCAGCTTTCTCAGCCTGGCTCCAGAGCAGAGGTGTGTTACAATATACTACAATTATTGTATCATATGTAGCAATGTTTAATGCACCTTATGTAAACCTCACCTAGACGACAAAATTGCATTGACTCATGGGTTTCTGTATGGCACTTCTCCCCGTACTACCAGAGTGCTTCACAAATGTTTGCTTCTCACTAGAGCCACAGATGAATAATCTGGAGGCATTCCTAAAATACACCAGGAGCCAACCAGCAGAAAATGCAAGGAAAAACTCCTTCCATGAATCTTAGCAGCTCCATATGCAATGCTTCTGACTTCGATGTTGTTAAAAACACACTACATCCTGGTCCCAGTGGATGCTACTTCCAGCTTTGTATGCTCAGGAGTTCACAAATCAGATGCAAATCTGAAGCTGGAGAGCTAGAAAAGAAAGAGTGTACTACTGGAGGTCACTTGAGGCACTCTGGTCAGCAGCATGTAAAAGCGCATTGACGTGAGAGCAGGGATTGAATTTTAGGGTAATGTAATGGTATTAACCATAAAATATCATCCCTCCCACCTTTTTTTTTTTTTTTAATCTGCTTTTTGCCACATTCCCTGTATTTGTCACTGAATCTGGAAGTGAATCAAAGACTAAAATGTCTGATTCATGTATTTCAGCATTATCCATCTCATGTATTGAATGAGGCCAGGAACTGTAATCCTGGAATTTCTTGCACTTCAGTGTCAACTTTGACATAATTATGTTCCTGTTGAAGTATTTTTGTCTCTGTAATATACAGAGTATATGGCATCTTCCAAGATGGAAATACAAGATCAGAAATGTACACCATGACCTGTGTTCATAATGTATGAACATCAAGTACATGTTCCTATTAACATGTTGAAGAGAGCTGTAATCTGGACCATCACAAATACTTGCCTATGCTCATTTACAACACCTTCATCTTTTCTGTTTCCTCCTCAGGATATCCTTTTGCCTTGTTCCAGCGCTATTTCCTTTTCCAGAAGGATACCTACCTCATCCACCTCTACAATGTGTTCACAGGACTCTCAATTGCTTACTTCAATTTCGGTAAGATGAGTTTGGGAAGAGAGAGCTGCCTGGACCAGGGTGTGCTGCAGTTTGGGAAGACCTGTAGTGTTGTTCCTACTTCATCTCTTTCTTTCTTTCCCGTCCCACAGGGATGCAGTTCTTTCATTCCCTGCTGTGTGTCCTAATCCAGTTCCTCATACTGAGACTAATGGGTCGCACAATCACTGCCGTCTTCACCACGTTCTTCTTTCAGATGGTAAAACTCTCTTTCTTACTGCATCAGTTTGTAGAAAGGAGCCCTCTGTTCAGTTTTGCACTTCCCAGTAGAAACTGTGGGTGGAAAAGTGGAGGCAGATCAAAACCAGCTGGGGGAATTAGTTTGACTAACCCAAACCATGGTCTCTTTCAGATATACCTTATGGCTGGATATTATTTCACAGCCACAGAACATTATGATATCAAATGGACAATGCCACATTGTGTCTTGACGCTCAAGTTGATTGGTGAGTGACATCTCCTTCCTATCTCTTGTACTCTGCAAGCCATGCCTCAGGGAAGGGAGGACTGCTTGTTCAGCCCACTGAGCCCATCTCAGGCCTTCAAATAATTGTTTCTCACCTCTAGGTCTGGCTATCAATTACTATGATGGAGGAAAAGATCCGGTAAGACACCATTTCTCCTTCATTCCTCCTCCCTTCTTCCTTGTCATCCCAGTGAGCTAGAGATCAGAAAATCAAGTCCAAAGGATGCAAGTTAGCAAGCCACATGCATTGTTTGGTAAAAGCCGTAGTTGAGAGGGGAGCCTCTGTGAGTGTCTGAGGGCACTGAATTCTGGAATGGAAAGAACTAATTTGAAACAGAGACAGTAGTGATTAGAGAGACACAAAAGTTGTTTCAATCATGTGAGAATATTCTGCTCCCTTCCAAATACCCCAGCCATCTCCTTCCCCCAAAACTGTTGCTTTAGATTCCCAGTCCCCGGTGCTCTGTGTCTTGTGGGTAGTGTACTTGCAGACCATCAGCACTGGATCTCAGTTCCCATCTTCCTTGCCTTTGTTTAGTCTTACTACATCCTTGTGAATGGTTGCCCTTTACCATTTGTTAGGGCCCTGTTTTTAGAGCCGATGAAGCAGTGAGGGAAGAAGCACAATGTGTGGGAGAGAGCAGAACACTTACTACAGTCCCTTAATCCTGCTTCAAGTATCTGCATTCCCCATCTCCTGTTGGGGCCTGACCAAGATTTTAGCATCCATGGAATCGCTGCTAACTGCAGGAAACCAAAGTTGAGCTGAAATTTCCTAAACTGAAGTTTCAAGTATTTAAATACAGTGAATTCTTGCATCAAGAAGTAGGAATTGTAGGACAAAAAGGTCTTTGGAGAATATATGCAATTGCAGTCAGGGATCCCTTCCATGTTTTGAACTTATTTAGGAACAGAGATCTGTGCAACTGCTGTCAACNTAAACTGAAGTTTCAAGTATTTAAATACAGTGAATTCTTGCATCAAGAAGTAGGAATTGTAGGAAGGTCTTTGGAGAATATATGCAATTGCAGTCAGGGACTGGAATTGGTCAGATAGAGTGCTCTTACATGCTTAGCATGCTGGCAGGGATGCATGTCAATAGATCCCTTCCATGTTTTGAACTTATTTCGGAGCAGAGATCTGTGCAACTGCTGTCAATCATTGGATCTTGTTGCTCTTTAGAAGGGGTGGGGATAGAGAGGGCTGGGGACAGGGATGGTTGTGAAGTACAAAGTGGAAGGTTATATGTATATGGAGGGCAAGAACTGAAACCATTGAGGAGGTAGGCTGAGAACCTAACATCCAGAGTTAGTATGAGATCCCCTAGGATGATGTTAATGCCACTCCCTTTGGTGCAGGAGTTCCTGACCCCTGAGCAGCGGCAATTTGCTGTCCGGGGAGTTCCTACCTTGCTGGAGGTCTCGGGATTCTCCTATTTCTATGGTGCCTTCATGGTGGGGCCTCAGTTCTCCATGACAGACTATCAGAAACTGGCAAGGGGTGAGATGACTGACGTTCAAGGCCAGAGACCCAATAGGTAATACAAAGCCACTTAGCTCCTCACCTTCCTAAGACCCCAGAATGCTGAATCCTCCACATGTTCCCTGCAGCAGAGTGTCTTCTTACCTGGACACTAAAGTACTGTGATCAAAAGTGATTTCTAAGGCAAGGCAGTCTTTCAAAGGTTGCTCATAACAATCTGGTTAATGTCCTTGCATTGTTCCAGGACATGAAGGTCAACCAACCATTTGACATCTTTAGTACAGACTCAGTCCCAGCCTGCTAATGTTAGCATCCTAGCTTCCAAATGAAGTCGTCCGCTGCAGTGGAACATGGTGACTCCCTTATCGCTATCTCCCCTAACTGCTCCACTTCTGTTCTTCAAATTATGATGGTTGCCTTCCATGGCTTGCTTTTTTGACACTCCTATTTTTCTTTCTCAGTTTTGTGCCCGCTCTGAAGCGCCTGAGTTTGGGTCTCTTGTTTCTAGTAATATATACCTTGTCAAGCCAGTACATCTCTGACGAGTACCTCACCTCAGATGATTACATGGTATGTATTCATTTGGCAGTACTGGGGTGCAGAAGAATTCTGCTGCTCTTGTGGGCACTGGATCTACAAGAGTGGGGTTTTTTTTTTCTTAGTTTTGCTTCAATTTAAGAATAAGGTAAGTCATCAACTAGTGATAAGGCATTCCACAACTGGTTTGGCTTTACTGCCTGTCCTCTTGATTCCACTTGATGCAGAACAGAAATGTGTTAAGCTGAACTGAAAACAAATCTTAGATGCTACTGTTGTTCTTGAAACCTAACTAATGACCTTCCATTTAACCATTACATGCAAAGAACTTCACTAGAGTAACTTGCAAGGCTTACCAGTCTTTGACATTCTTAGAAAACTCTTAACTAATCATTCGTACCTGCAGATCATCAATGGTTTTGTGTCAGTCTGAATAAATGAAGGTATAAATTCTAAAGTGATTATGGTAACCCCAGAATCTTCCCAACATACCGATTTCAGTACAGCCACATGTTACCAAAGGAAAGAGAATAATGTGTGAACCTCCATAAACCTATAGCATGGCAGCCAAGCCCATAGAGCAGTCTCAACACATGCATCAAACTAAAACCAAGAGAGTGAAGAGATCTCACCTACTCTGTCTCATTATTGCCATTCAGCTCCATTTTTCACTTTGATTCTGTTTCACTCTCCCCTCTGCAGGAGAAGCCTTTCTGGTTCCGATGTGCTTACATGTTGATCTGGGGCAAAATTATACTCTACAAATACGTAACTTGCTGGCTCGTGACGGTGAGTCTAGATGTTGTTCCAGAGACAAAAGATAAGTGAACAAAGGTCACACTTTTGCAGCTAATCAGTATGCTCGTGGACTTAGCCCTAATAGAAATAACCCAAGTATCTGGAGATCAGTGCAGGTCAGTTTGCTTGCTTTAAGTTAGCAAAGGTGAGCAAACTAAAACGCAGGCAGTTTTTCAACCATTTGTTCCATCTGTAGTGGTGCTCTCCATTCACCACAGTGAGAGCCAGAGCCTGCCCAGTTCTGCCTTTCAAAACAACCTAAAAAAGGAGGGGGAACCATGTTTTCCTTTCTTTTGAATCTTTTTCCATAGGAAGGTGTCTGCATCCTTGTTGGCTTGGGATACAATGGGAAAGACCAGAATGGAAAGCCTTTGTGGAATGCCTGTGCCAACATGAAGGTCTGGCTGTATGAGACAACACCCTTATTCACAGGGACCATTGCTTCTTTCAACATCAACACCAATACTTGGGTGGCCCGGTGAGCAGGACAAAATTCCCATTCTAGACTGGTTTGGTAACACCTGTGTCAACAGAACCAAGATCCTGCGCTGAAAGGGAGCAGTAGGGGAAGAATCTGCCAGCTTTTCTTTCTTACACTCTTTCTCCCATGTTTTGCTGCTGTGCCATCTGGAACAGGTTACTGGGTTAGATCTTTTCATTCAATCTAAAAGGGCAGTTCATTAATACAGTCAAGCAGTTGATTGCAGCAGGAGGGCAGACTGAATACAGCAAGCCCTTGTGCCTGCCTGGTCAAAGTGCTGTAGAGCTGCTCTACCAGCTGGATCCTTCATCCTGCCTTGCGACGCTCCCTTAAGCAATGACTTGACCAGGTTTTGTTTCAGCACTTGTTGGGACACACAACTGAAGTGTAAAATCTCATTTCTGGGTGCATTGTGGGATGAACCACTTCTCCCCAGGAGCTGGGATTTCTTCAAGGCAAGGGCTGCTGTACATTTTGCCCTGGTAAGGGGAGCTGCCTTGCTGTTTCTGTCACCACAGGGTGTGCAAAGGTGTACAGCCCCCTGGGCCCTGCATCCCTGACACGGGGAGGGGAGGACAGATAACAAACTAGAAGCACTTTGTTTCTTTTCCACTCCAGCTACATCTTCAAGCGTCTGAAGTTCCTGGGTAACAAATTGCTGTCACAGGCACTGGCCCTGTTGTTCCTGGCCATTTGGCACGGCCTGCACTCTGGCTACCTGGTGTGCTTCCAGATGGAGCTGCTGATAGTCATCATTGAAAGACAGGTGGGCTTTGTCTGATTGAGCAGGATGGGGTGGCCTGCATGAGATTTTCCCTGTGAGCTGGGAACTGCCACTCCGAAGGCTTTACTTGCAGTAAACATGAAAAATAGCTGCTCACTTTGGGATTGGTTTTCAAGCACGAGATGATTCTGTTCTCTACAGAGAGTGCAGCAGGTGGCTTCTGCATGGGCAAGCCATACATTTGTTGCAGAAGCTGAAAGGAAGAAAAGGGCAGAAGCTAGCATACAGGTAGAGGGCAACTGAAGCACCTGGCAACTGGAAAGGTTGGAGGACATGAGCTGAATGCCTCTGCTAAATGGCCCAGTACTGAGGGAACAATACTTGAACTATTGTCTGGAGGGGGTTAAGCAGCTACTTTTTTAGACTAAGTGCTCACTGAAATCCTTTTTACACAGCTGGATGGATAACTTTGGCCCCAGATTATGCATATAGAGCCACAGGACATCCAACTGACAAGTATTTTGTTGCTTTTCTTTAAATTAGATCATAAAGCTAATACACGACAGTCCCATCCTCAGCACTTTGACCTCCATCACTGTCTTGCGGCCCATCTTCTACGTGCTGCAGCAAACCAACCACTGGCTGTTTCTGAGTTACTCTTTGGTGCCATTTTGCCTTTTCACCTGGGACAAATGGATGAAGGTATTCAGAAGCCACAAACAGACAACACGTGCAACCAACCCGTTGTCCTCCAACCTGTCTCAGGTGTTCTTGGCTCAGAGCTGCTTGCCGACTCTTAACCCTGTCTTTCTCTTTCCAGGTGTACAAGTCTATTTATTTCTTCGGCCACGTGTTGCTCTTCATCTTATTACTGGTGTTGCCTTACATTCGCAGACTACTGGTGCCACGAAAAGAAAAGCTAAAAAAAGCAGAATAACAGCCAAAAGGTAAGGCTGGCCTAGGCAGAGCCATGCCCACACTTGGCCTGGGAGATGAAGTAGGGCAGCAGTGTTACAGGCCAAGGTGAAAGGCAAAGCTGAAAAATCAAGCAAACCAAATCTAGCACTTTTCTCTTTTGCAGATTGTACCACCTGTGCATTTGTAGGAGTTCCTGAACACTCCGGAAGCAAAGCATCACCTGCCAAGTTTGCTGTGTTGAAGTATGACTTCTTTTCAACATGAGGAGGGGGAAAGAGAAAGCACAGGGTCAGAGACCCAAAAGGAGGGGAACGGAGCCAGCCTCCTTCCACATCCTCCACCTTCTGTATGTTGCCTTATCTCTCTGCCGCCCTCCGATGGACACTCGTGTCTCTCTGCTGATACCCGATGATTGTAAAACATTCAAGGCAGGCACTGTATTGGATTGGAGCCACCTTCTTCTGACTTTTCTACGTTTGTCATCCAAGATAAAAATTGCTCCTGGTCTTTTTCATATGGGCTTCAGCTCCTTTCCTGTTGGGTGCCTCGGTGGGGGAATGTGAACTGTCACACGCCACCGACTACGGGGATTCTACAGGACTGAGCACCATCAGCTGCACGGCACCCAGGGTGCAGCTGAGAATTTCAGTTCTATGACAGATTTGGGCCGAGTCCCTGCTATAGAGGGATCGAGCCTACCCATGTATGAAACATGAGAAAGTAAAATACATGAGCACTCTTTATCAAAAATGGCCTTTAATCGGAGGAAGAAGGGTGAGTAGGGCAGTCCATTCAGTCTCATTGCTTCAGAAGCTACAAGGAAAAACTGATGCCTTTTCCCTTCAAAGAGCCCAAAGCTGCACCAGGTCCATCCCTAAGTGAAAAAGCCTTTCCAGGACATGGAGTCACTGCACAGAAGTCCAGTATGGCAGCAGGAGAAACTCATACCACTCCCCAGACTTCCTCAAAGGCAGTGGTAATTTTAGCACACGTCAGGGCAGCAGAGAGGGGATAGTTGCTGATGGAAACCATCTTTTCTGTATAGTCAACACTGACCTGGGGAAGAGAGAGAAAGAAAAAAAACTAGCAAAGCATCAGGCTGCAAGTTTTCACTCAGTCACATCTATCTATTGCCATTGGCTGGGGTGGCACAGTATTCCTGCAGGACAGCTGCCAGCCCTCACTAGTGCTTTGGGAGGGAGGGAAGTCCCAGGGGTTGGGGAGAGGGGTGGACAAGGGAGACCAAGCCAAAAAAAGAGAGGAAGAAAAACAACCCATACTCACAACAAGAGTGAAATCTATGCTGCTAAAGGGTTTTACAGCCCCAGATAAGGGATGCATGCACTTACCGAGCCATGAGCAAAAGCTCCAACAACAATGGCTACTGGCTCTGCTGTAGGAACCAGTTCACGGAGATCTGACACTTTTGGGACTGCAAAAGAGGTACCCAGCTTGAGGCAGCCCACAGGGAGATGGTCACTGACTGGGTTTTTAATCACCTGCAGAAAGCAGATGGTTACTAGAGGTGCAGAGCTAAGATACCCTGCCACACAGCTAACTCCACTGCTTGTACAACACAAGCCCAACCCAGCACACTCCTCCAGCACTAGCTGCAGAGGAGGAATGCTACAACATTACCCATGAGCACTCGGAGTGTTTACCTTCAACAGTTTCTGAGGCCCATCGGCTGCTCGAACGCTGAGCTTGTGCAGCAACTGAACTGGCAAAAGAAGAAAATGCCTTCAGCTGTCTGCTCTTTGGCTGGAGGAGCCCTATCCTCTGCCTAGAGCTGACACAGACAAAAGTCCACCTTTAGAGTTCCCTTTAGAGCATCATCTAACGCAGTCCAAAAGAATGCTAACGGGTCACTTTGCTGCTAGCTCAGCCTCCCGCAGGCGCTCCCCTCTGTGCTAAGGAGCACGCAGTTGGACATGGAGCTCACAAAAAGACACTTTGGTTTCTTTGCTCGTTTCTCACTTTTGCATGTTTAAGGTTGGTCCAACTGTGTGAGCACCTTCCCGCATTGTTCTGTGGCTGGTATGAAGTTTGCATCACTTACCCATAAGACCACAGAACCGATCAAAGGTCCTCGGGATTCTGGTTTGGGGATTGATTTCAATTAGAACATTCTTCTGGGTATGGATGTAAACCTGCAGGAGGCCAGCCCGGTTCAGAGGGCTGTCCATGAGCATCAGGAGACTCTGAAGGCCAAAAACAACACAGTAGTGGAAACAGAAAAGGCACAAGGGAGGGGACTTTAGGAAAAGCTTAGAGTTATGCCCCATGAGCGCAGAGAGAACTTAAGCTGAAGCAGAAAGGCGTTCACTAGACTGCGTAACACTGGCCGAAAGCAATCCCATTCCCAAACGCTTAAACGCACAAGCCACGGGCACAGCGGGCAGGATCAAACTCGCCCCGTTCAGAGGCACACGCAGACCTGAGGGGCAGCCCCAGCCAGCACCCCCTTCCCCGGTACCTGGTGGGTGATGTCCGGCCGCACCTCCGCGGGGTCCCGGCCGTTCCGCAGCAGCAGCGCCTTGTGCTTGTCGCAGTTGAGGAGCTCGAAGCTCTTCCCCACCTACGGCCGAGCACGGGCACGTGGGCTAAAGCTACCGCCGCCGGCTTCAGCCCGGCCAGCCCTCCCCCCACCGACCCGCACCTTCACAGTCTCCAGACTCGCCCCCTCCAGCACCACCAGGAGCCGCCGCTGCCCGCGGGGCCGCTTCGCCTCCAGCGGAACACCCGCGGCCGCCGCTCCCTCCTCATCCTCCTCCTCCTGCTCCCGCGGCCGCCGAGCCGCCGCCATCTTGTCACCGCCGCATGCGCGGCACCGCGCCAGTCCCGCCCTCACACCGCCCACCCAACATGGCTCCGGGGGCGCGCCCCTAATCTGCCTCCGGCCGGACGCACTTCCAGAGCGTGGAGCCGCCGCGCCGGAAGGTGGCGGCGGTGACGGAAAGCAGGCGGTTTCCCCACCGGAGCACCTTGTCCGACGGCGGCTTCCGGTGTCCTTCCCGGCGGGGCGCGCGGCGCGGCGCGGCGCGGCCATGGCGCAGAACCTGAAGGACCTGGCGGGGCGGCTGCCGGCCGGGCCGCGCGGTGTGGGCACCGCGCTCAAGCTGCTGCTGGGCGCCGGCGCCCTGGCCTACGGCGTGCGCGAGTCCGTGTTCATCGGTGAGTCGTGCCCCCGCGCTGCCCCCGCGCCCGGGACCGCGCCTCCCGCGCTCACCGCGCCTCTCCCCGCTCTGTCTCCGCAGTGGAAGGCGGCCAGCGGGCCATCTTCTTCAACCGGATCGGCGGCGTGCAGCAGGACACCATCCTCGCCGAGGGGCTGCACTTCAGGTAGGGCCCAGCTCCCCCGTCCTGAGCGCGATGGAGCTCAGCACCCCCGGCCCCGGTGGGTGCCCGCACCGTGACGCGCGTCCCTCCCCTCGCAGGATCCCTTGGTTCCAGTACCCCATCATCTACGACATTCGGGCCCGGCCGCGGAAAATCTCCTCTCCCACCGGCTCTAAAGGTGAGAGCGGGCCCCGCGGCCAAGCACGGGGTTGGGGGAGAGCGGGCAGGACCCCGGCTGCGGCGCTGGCAGCGCTCATCTCTTCTCCTCTCTTCTCTCCTCTTCAGACTTGCAGATGGTGAACATCTCTCTGCGTGTTCTCACCCGTCCCAACGCCGCGGAGCTGCCCAGCATGTACCAGCGCCTGGGACTGGACTACGAGGAGCGGGTCCTGCCTTCCATCGTTAACGAGGTGCTCAAGAGCGTGGTGGCCAAGTTTAATGCTTCACAGCTCATCACTCAGAGGGCCCAGGTAAACCTGCACTGAAATGGCAAAGATACACCTGAGCTGTGCATGTGGGGAACGTTATATAAAGGATAAACGTATTAGGTTGGTAGGTAGTGTATTTAAATGGAAAAGGTATGGAACTGTATCCCACTTGGAGTTTAGATTCCAGTACAGATGCAAACACTAAGGCTTCTGAGAGGAAAACTGGATTTGTTGGTATATAGAGTGTAGAACTTTACCATAATGTGATGGGTGAGGAAGAGCTGATTTACATCATAATCATAAAAAAGTAAATCTTCCCTTATAAAAACTATTATCTGGCCTTTCATGGGTCTTGTAAGAGCCGTCAAATGGTTTTAAAGGAGCTGAAAAGTGAAGCAGATGAGCAGTTAACAAAGCAGTAAGGTTTCTGTAATGGGTGGTACAGAAGGGCAGCAAATATTTCTGGTTAGAAAAAGGTTAGAGGGTAGCTTGAGCAGGTTGCAAAATAATAGAAATATTCAGCTTTAAAAAGCCCGTATCTGAAAGTTTGTGTTCTGGTAATGTGAGTGCCAGGGATTCTGAGAACATTCATCACCTATGGCAGCTGAGGGAGAGAGAAGTTGCTGGTGTTCCTTTAAAAGGCTTTAGAGGAGATGCTGCATGGGGCTGCTAAAGGGGTTAAGTTGTCAGATGAAACATGAAAGAAGCAAAGAAGAGAACAAAGTGTTCAGGTCTTGTTGTGAGAACTGTTCTATAGCAGGGGCTCCAGGGGTTTGTGCTAGGCCACATGCTGTGTGCTGAAAGGATTTGTTAACAGTTGTGTAAAGAGAATGAGGGGAAAGGGGGGATGTGACAGCAAAGAATCAATGTCTGCAAGGGATTTAGGTTTATGAGAAGTAATGACAGCTGTTAAGCATCTGAACCTTGTGAACAAACTGAACTGAGTGCAGCCTTGTCATGTGTTCATTTAGTGTTTGTTAATGTGAAGTGGTGGGTATTGCAGCCCATGGGTGTTGACTTTACAGTTATGCACTTGCAGCTCACATAGTGAAGGTTTCTGGCAGCGTTTTAGAACTGTGCTCAGAAACAGCTGCAATAGAAGTAAAAGCAGATGCCCGACTGGCCCAGCATCTGCCATTGCAGCAGCCACTTCTGTTGAAGCCAGTGTTTGGTGCAGGACTTGTCAGCCTGCCTGAGAAAGATGCTGACAAGTTAAAGGTAGAACCAGTCAAAAACATCTACCAGCAACACCCTTCCAAAGAGGCTGATACAAGCAGAGTACCCACACTGGAGGAGTCACTTCAGTAATGAAGACAGATGGGATACGTAGTTAGCAAAAAAATGGTGTGGGCTTTTTTCCCCCTGCATCTGAATGCAGATGTGAGGAGACAGGCGAACTGCCAACAGTGGCAAATGCAAAGTGGACAAGGAAATACTTGTTGCCAAAACATGAAACATGGAAACTGTGGTAGGATGTGAAGGCAAAAACCAAACGTGAGTCACAGAAGATTTGCTTTTGCAATATGAATTGTATAGTTAATAGTAACTGTAAATAAGATGCGATAGCTTTTGGATACAAAGTTCTGGCTATGCAGAGACAGATTCAGTGATGGTATTAATGATAAATGGCCGTGGTTCAGGGCTTGTTCTAGGTAATGTCTCTCTGTGAATGAGCTGTAAGGAGCAGTTGTGCTTCACTTGGGGGGTGCACAGGAGGGTGAAGCAGCCTGTGTTTGTACTCTTGTTGCTGTATTTGTCTTTCAGGTGTCTCTGCTCATTAGGCGAGAACTGACAGAGAGAGCCAAAGACTTCAGCCTCATCCTGGATGATGTGGCTATCACAGAGCTTAGTTTCAGTCGTGAATACACAGCAGCTGTGGAAGCTAAGCAAGTGGGTGAGTTCCTTTCGTGTCTGAAAGGAGTGGAGTGCTGCCTTTGTCCTTCCTCTGAACTGGTGAACAAGGAAGCAAAATTTGGGCTAAAGGAATTGGAATTTAGGATGGCATGTCTCTGCTTCTGCATTGATACAGCTACAGAGTGATCAATCCCAGCCTCTTATAAATGCTAGTAGAAAACTCTAAGCTATAACCAATGGGATAGACCATCAGAGGGACTGAGTTACCAAGACCAGGCTTCCTCTTCAGACAGGGACTCTCGCCACTTCCTGTGAGGATTATGTGTAGAGGGTCTGGATGCTTCTGACTTTATCTAAGAAAGAAGTAAAGGACACTCAGATGTATTTCATAGTTGCAGATCTGGCCCCAGAATGCCATCAGTGCTTCTGGAAGCAGAGCCCCCAGGCCTCAGCTCCAGGGTTCTGGTGAAGGGTTCCAAGGATGGAATCCATTTCCAATGCTTTTGGCCATTCTCTTTGCAGCCCAGCAGGAAGCACAGCGTGCACAGTTTCTGGTGGAAAAGGCCAAGCAGGAGCAGAAGCAGAAGATTGTTCAAGCTGAAGGGGAAGCTACAGCTGCCAAGATGATATCCTGCTTTGGGAGATTTTATGGGATGTGGCTTGTGAGCTTGACACAATCTGTCACATCGGGTCCATGCTTTGGAGACTGTTACAAGATGATAGCTTCAAATAGGTTACAATTTATCATCCTCACCCCACAGTTGGCTGGAGTTTGATTTGTCTGAGGTTACAGGTCAGAGCAGAGAAGGCCATCAGCCTTCACTCCCTGTTGTAAGGCTTAGCTTCTATTGGCTGTGTGTGACCATAATCCATAATGTCATTATTGATTTAGAGAAGTAGAAATATGCCTGCCCAGAGGTCCATGTTGGAGATTGCTTTCCCCCACTAGGGTGTTTCTAGGAAGAATTCCTTGAGGGTAAGTGGCTTTTGTTAGGATTTTCCTTAACTTTGGCTCTGCTATACCTGGGGGAAGCTCTCAGCAGGAATCCAGGCTACATCAAGCTACGTAAGATCCGAGCTGCTCAAAACATCTCAAAAACGGTGAGCACAGAATTCCCTTTGTCCTTGTGCAAGTCCCGGAGCTGTTCGCTCAGCCCAGTGGCCACATGATGAATTTAAGGCGAATGTGACCTGCCCTGTCCTGATCTCTGTTCCCATGCAACCCTTCTCTGCTCAAGCAGACCTTGAGATTTAGCTTGCAATGATCGGCAGATAGAGGTGAGGCCAGGAGCTCATGCCCTCCGTATGACAAAGCCAGATCCACATCAGATTCCATCACCCACCCTCAGCTGCAGCCACCAAAAGCTGCTGGTTTCCTGCAGGCTGAGAAAGGGGAACAGATGAGTGTGGGATCAAAGGTCTTTCTGACAGAGAGACAGAGTGAGCACTTCCTTCAGAAAGTCTGATGGCACTGGGATAAAGTCCAGAGTTGTTTTGGGGAATTGCATTGATTTAACTGAGGGCTCAAGTGGGTAAATCAAGTGCTGTATCTAGAGGGGGAGAGAAGTTCTTGATTAGTGTTTGCATGTGCATTTATTTATACTCTTTGTGCCATCTCTGTCATTGATCTCTTTTTCAGATTGCTGCCTCACAAAACCGTGTGTATCTCACAGCAGATAACTTGGTACTGAACCTGCAGGATGAGGGCTTCACCAGGTAAAGGGGCCAGATGGCTGCATTTACCTGCACCCTACTTGTGAAGCTGATCCCAGAGGGTACAGCCAAGCAGGGAGCTGTCTGTCTTACTTAAGAAATGACATTTTTGCTGAACTGTTATATCTAATCAGTGTATTCTTTGTTTCCCCCCCCTTCCCCATTACTGCATCTCCTGACACACAGAGGAAGGTGAGGCACTACTTCTTTTGGTCCTTTCGTTTGTGTACTTGGAACAGGGGTGTTGATGTTTGCCTGGTGCCTGGGATGTTTCTGGCCACAGGAAATTTATTCCATATCTACCTCAAATCCCATTAGTGATGTGAAGCTTGAAACGTTACTTGCAGGGGCAAAGAGGATGTACTCAGCAACTTGAGCTCTGTGCATCTGATAAGGAGCTTGTATGGGAAAGGCAGGAAAGAGTAACTAAGGAGTGTCCCTGTGTAGACAGGGCATCCTGCACGTATGGCAAAGAGGGCTGTAAGAAGGCAATGAGATGGTTGTAAGAATTCTGTTTGGGCTGGGGGAACAGTCCTACAAAAGGTGGATTTGTTACTCACCAAAAGCTTTCTAAATCCATCCTAGAAAAGCCATTCCCTTCTTTCAGAGCTGACAGGAGCTTGGTGGCTTTGTGTAACCTGCCCAGTGTTTATGGACAAGGCAGTGCCAGCTGAGCAGCTGAAAACTTAACATTTCTTAGAACCAAACAAGGAAGCCAGAGCTGGTCTCTTTTCTGTGGCATCTCTGCTGGTTCTTTACCTCTGACCAGATTCTGTCTTAATCATCTCAGAAGGCCCAGGGGGCTTTGCTGGTAGGAAGAACATGGAAGCCCATAACCTTTGGATGTGACACGGTGCACCCCCAAGTCTGCAGTGTAGGTCTGGTTCAGCTTTGTTTGCGCTTTCTGGACTAATGACTCTTTTCTGTCTCCCTTTCAGTGACAGTCTCCTACCCAAGCAGAAGAAATGAAAGAAGCTAAAGCCTCCCAGAACCAGCGGTGCTACCCAGCAGCAGATAGGAGTGAGGAGCTTCAACCTCCCTCCACTGGCATTGTTTGCCCTCACTTTGAAGTTGTTAATCCAGTAGCCAGATTTGGTTCCCGTGCCCCTGCTCCATTTGTGGTGGTCCAGTTAGAGGATTGGGCTCTGCCTCTGGGCAGCTGAGATTCCTTCCTCATGCTACCAGTTAAATGTGGGGAGGGAGGAAGAGGGGACTTACTGGAATTAACCCATGTGGATATAGTAATTCACCTCTGATCTTCATTAATCCATAGATTTTTGTAGGTAAAATCAGAATTCTTTCTTTTTTTGGCCAAGTGAGGGAGTTCTGCTGCCAAGAGCACCAGGCTTTCTTGATAGTAAATCACATTTCTCTTTCACTCTTGAATCCCAAGAGAACCTGGGCCTGAAAATGCCATCCATTGGGTGCCTGTTACTGCTGGAAGGTCTGTTTGTGTCACTGTCTGCTCAGTGATTCATCCAAACATTTGTAAGAATTAAACCCCCCCAAATTTACACTGTGTCTTGGTGTGTTTAGTGTCTGAAAAAGGTTATTTTGCATAAGGGGAGGTAGAAAAAGAACTTCTACTTGGTTGAAGACAGAATTGGGATGTTGTGGAGCAAGGAGCAAGAGGAACACCCTCCTGTTCACTGAGAGATCGCACGGTGGGGAGAGAACATGGACAATCACGTAGCTGCATGGGCACTGAAGAGCAGAGATCAGCACCATCCTCTGCTTCCTCATAAAGGAAGTGTAGATAGCCATGAGGACAACCCTCAGCCCCCTGTAGCTGAACAAGCCTGGTAAACTCAGCTCTTCTTAAGTCAGGCCTTTCACCGTCTTTGTTGCCCTCCTTTAGACACTAGTATTTTCATATCTTTATATTGTGGAGCCCAGAAGTGCATGCAGGACTCAAGGTGGGGCTGGAACACTGCTGTGTATAGTGAGATCATCACCTTTGACTGGTTAACTGCTGTACCTAATAAATCCCAGGATAATGGTTTCAGCTTTGCTTGACAGGGCACCTTTTTGACCGGTAGAGCTTACCATCAGTCAAAATGCCCAGATCCCTTTCTGCAGGATTGCACTCCAACCTCTTGTCCCCCAGTTTACATATCCAGCGAGGATTACACTGTTCCAGGTGCAGAATCTAGCATTTGTTCTTGTTAAATTCCATGTGGGATGCATGCAGAAGCCTGTGTGTGTTTGTCACAGCTAACTTTCTGTGCTCAGACTTACCTGACAACTACCAACGCTCAAGCCTCAAAGTAAGGAGCCACCATAACTGGTTACAGCTGGTCAGGAGTCTAAAGGCTGCAGAAAAGCGATGAAACTCAAGCTAGAGCCATTCTTGGAAGTTCTTGCAGAGCTGCAAAAGTGAAGCCAGGAGTGCTGCTATACTCAAAGAGAAATAGGGAAAAAGCTTTTGGGACTCAGCATTCAAAGAAATACAAGTTTATTTACAACCAAAGCATGGCCATTACATCCAATCTGGGTGTATTTACAGCATCCAATCAAAGGATCAAATAGAAAAGGGACCATGAGAAGAGGGCCTCTTCATCAGGTACTGTAGCAATAGGACAAGGGGTGATGGGTTTAAACTTAAATGGGAAGTTCAGGTTAGATATAAAGAAGTTCTTTACTGTCAGGGTGCTGAGGCACTGGCACAGGGTGCCCAGAGAAGTGAATGCTCCATCCCTGGCAGTGTTCAAGGGCTTGGAGCAACCTGGACTCATGGGAGGTACCCCTGCCCATGGCAGGGGATTGGAACTGGATGACTTTAAGGTCCTCTCCAACCCAACCCACTCTATGATTCTATAGGGCAGAAGGTTGGTATTAAAGAGAAAGGAAGTTTCCTGTTGAACTGCAGAGGTGCTGAGCTAAAACAGGCCAAAGCCTCTATACTTTAAAAGCTGAGGCTTCAGGGAGCACTAACAGGCTAAATTCTAACTCACAGCAGCGGGCAGAGATGTAGCTCCTGTAAAGAGCTTCCTTCACTCTTCTTCAAGTTCACTGGAGCTGACCCAGCAGAAGTGAGCTTGGGCCCCAGTGCTCAGAGAGCAAGGGGAAGAAGGGGCCTTGTTTCCCTTACTGAAGGATGAAGGGGCAGCAGGAGACGCTGCTGGCCTGCCCAGGCAAGGGATGAGGAAGTCAGTCCGCTGAGCTGGAAAGCAGTCTGGTTCAGGGCTGGAAGGTGGGATGGAAAACAAAGGAAAGACCTAATTTCAGTCCAAGGGTGAGGAATGCAAGGCACCCCAGCCTGGATGTGAGCTCCAGCCCTGCACCCCTGGTTCAAACCCCCCATGGAGCTACCTGTGACCCATCTTATTTTTTCTTTAGCGAGCCTTTCAGCTTTTTCTCCAAGGAGTGCTGCTTCCATGCCTTCTCCTTCTTCCCCAGGTTCTCATAGACTGTTGACTCCTCTTTCTGCCTGGAAACCAGGGAAATACAAGGGGGCAAAGTGAGTAAGAGTAAGAAACCTGCCAAAGCAGCAGTCATAGGCAGGCCAAGCTGTGCCTCTGGTTTAGGTGAGCTCTTACTTGGAAGGTTTCCGTGAAGCTTTGGCATGCACGTTCCTTGCTGCAGGGGGATAGGCAATGTTTCCATACTCTGACTCTTTTGGTTTCCCTTTCTGAGACTACAGGAGAGAAATACCAAGCTGAGAAGAATGTCATCTGGGGAAAGCAACACGAGGCATCATGGAAGGGTTCTGGCTCTTTAACCATGCTCCATGCTAGGGTCTCATTGGAGGCTGGTGGATTGCTGAAGGCTTCAGGCTCAGCGCACTCTGCCCACTGCCATCCCAGGGGCTGCAAATGCATCCTTGTAACGGGTAACCAATATCACTGGAATGCCTGAGAGTGCCACATGTCAGGCAAAGAATATGAAACAGCAGCAGCTACTGGATGCTGCTAGGGGCTACAAAGAGAGATAAAAGATGCCACTTATCAGGTAGCAGGAGAAAATCCTGCAACTGCAGAACCAGGACAGGAAAGACAAAGAGGAAAGGACAGGACAAAGTCCTGTAACCAAACAATGCTTGGTGGAGGCGTTATGTAGTTGAAATTACTGCATCAAAGCTGGCTACCAGCTCAGAAGGGGTTGGTGCTCGAGCTGCTGATGTTGTGCTCTGAATTTTAAGACAGGAACAGGGACTCAGATCTGGGTGCAGCATCATAGTCTGTGTAGGTCCCAGTGCTAGCCTGGAAACAGAGCACTCCATCCCAGGCCTCAACTCACAGGACAGGAAAACAGAGTCCCCTTTCTCACCTGGATAACTTCCAGCTTTTTCTTGGTTGTCTCTATGAACTGGCAGATAGCCATATAGATGAACTTGTACTGGGCCTCTGTCTGCACCATCCCTGACCGCTGGGCCCTCACCATCTGGATGGTCTTCTGGATGTCAATGTCACAGTCCAGCCCTAGCAGGAGATACCAGGAAAGCTTATGGACATGTCCACTGGCCCCTCTCCCAATTCTCCACCAAAAGCAGTCACAGTGGATGTCAGTCAACAAGTTTCCACCTCCCTCCATGCTCTTTACTCCTGTATGGACCTCCTATCCCTCCTTCCTGCTCAGCATCTTTCAAGTCTGGCCCTGGAGAAAGAGCCCAAGCTCAGGAAAAGCTGAAGTAAGTGGGTATGGTGCAGAGATCCAGCGGCTGCCACACAGCAAGGACAGTGCAACCTGCTCAGGGCTGTGGCAGGATCTCTCCCACTGATACCTGATGGCTTTCATCCATTTGCAGCTGGACTTAAGGGCACAGCCCTATTGGGTAGGCCAGCTCACTTCAAGACACTCTGGGGTCCTCTTACCCTTGGTGGAGATTGTTTCCACTATCATATCAATGATGATGATAGTCCCAGTGCGGCCAATCCCAGCACTGCAAGGAGAGGACAAGCAGAAGTCAGAGCAATACAGCTCCTGAAACAAAATGCAGCTGCTTCTGGGGAAGGACACAGCACTTGTAGAAGCTGTTCAGCAATGCCACAGAGTCACAGATTCAATAGGCAGAATTTGGTCTGGGGGCATCGAAGAGGACAAAGTGTCAGAGCTGGCACATGCTTCATTCACAAGTCCTGGGCACAGCTGGTGGAGCAGGAGAGACTTCCTGTACCTCACCCTAGAGAAGGGATGGAGAATGCTTCAAACCATACCAACCTGCAATGCACCAGAATAGGCCCCGCATCTGGGATGCTCTCTTGCTTCTGGTTGATTTGGTCAAGGAAGCTGAGCACTCCTCCTGGATCACTGGGTACACCGTGGTCAGGCCAGCTCAGGTACTGGTAGTGCCAGATCTCACGCACAGCCTTACCCTGGTAATAACAAGATACCCCACTGGTAAAACTGCAACCCAGTCCTATCCCTGGCCTCTGTCCCAGGGAGAGGTGGGTCTGAAGCCAGAAGGAATCTCTGTCTCCTGTGCATTTCTTGGTGACTCCACCAAGTAAGCCCAGCTCAAACCAGGTGGGAACAACCACCCCATGATGACTCAACAGCAGCATCACCACCAGCAGTTCCCAGCCTTAGACAGACAGTGACTGTCAGACCCACTGGTTCAATGCAGCCCTCGACCAGGTATACTCACGTTATCCTTTGGACACACACAGAGGTGACGGAGTTTGTACTCCAACGCATCATGCTCCCCAGCGTTCTCCACGAGGTAGGGACCATATTCCTTCATGCTGCCCACCTCTGGCCAGTAAGGCACACATTTGTTCTGTGTAGGCAGAGAGGATGGGGTGAGGATGGGCAGAAAGCAGGAAAGAGAGAAGAAGCAGAGCAATGGCTGAAGGAGAAGAAGGAGCAGCTCTGAGACACCACAAGCCGCTGCTTACCCGTCCTTTTTCTACCTCCCGTGTGGTCATCACGATAGTGCGCGTGTTCTCCTGCCACACCATTTGCCAGAAGTCATTGACTGTGGCATCCAGGCAGCCCTGGCTGGCAATGTAGGTCTTGGTGCACTCATCTGGGCTGGCCAGGTTGTTCTGAGTGTGGACAAGGGAAGATCAGAGGGGCTTGCAGGAGCAAGAGGCCTTCCCCCATTCTGGGCATGCAGCCATCTTTCGAGAGTCTCACCTTGATATAGTTGGCATTGATATAGTCAGATCCGGGTATATTTGGGTCCCTTCCTTGGAGAATGACTCTGGAATGATCAACTGGGGATCCAGTGAGAAAACAAACAGAGCACTCAGACACTGATTCTCAGGGCTATGTGAAGCTTTGTCATTACCCTGCTCATCCATACTACCCCGTGCATAACCCTTATTTTCACCTCTCCTTCTCTCACCCTGTCCTCTCATCTCTCTAATCCTATGATGGCCCATTGGAAGCTAATGAGTACGATGCAACCCTCCCTCCTTCCTTCAAGGACATGAAAAGGCTGTGACCTCTTCTCATCAGCTGTACATCCTCAGTGCAGCACACCTTTCAACCTGCTCTGAAGGCTAGAGCAGGCTGAGGCAGAGCCAGGGGTGACTGAGGCAGCTCTTCATTGCTTGTCTGTGTCTGTTGGGGTGTTTTATGGTGGAGAAGCAAGACTCACAGGGCAAGATGTTCTTGTATCGGTTCTTGCTCTTGTTTTCAGGCCTCTGACCCTCGTGGCGGTCAAACAGCTGCTTGGCTTCCTGTTTTTGCAGGCTCTGAGAGCAGAAAGAACAGTCATGGCAAGGTCACAGCGTATGGCAAGGGAGGCGGGCACTCACAGGAACAGTGCTGACTCTGGGATACACGGATGGGCTTGTGGGAGAGCAGAGAAGAGGAAACCTAGACTTGGAAAGCCCAAGGCTCGAGCCCTTGTTGTCTTGGTAACTTCCAACCATGAAGAAGCACATTTCTGCCTCTCTGGCTTTGCTTAAAGGTGACCCAGAGGAACAGGTTCCAGAGACTTCTTTCAAGAGAGAAACTGTCAAGAACTGACAAGACCCCTAAGAAGTTTGTGTCCAGGAAGAAATCCAGGATGGAGAATAAAGGTGGTGCACAGGGACTTCCCAAAAGGCCAGAATCATGTCCCCCAGCAGCTTCTTACATCAAACTCCTCCCAGAATCCAGCCTTGGATGCCTCCTCAGATAGACTCTTCTTGTTCAGCTCCTGCACTCTGTTCTCAATGTCAGCAGCATTCACCCTCGTAGCATAGTAGGGCTGGGGAAGGGAAAACACAATGGGTTGGCATGAGAGAGAAGCTGCTGGAGAGCAAAGTCTCCTCTGTGTGCTGTGGAGAACAGGAGAAGGACGCAAAGCAGTAACAAACAGCAAGTGGGTCCCTCCAAAGGATCCCCGAGAAACAGAGGAAATGGGATTTACCTGCTTCAGGTACACGAAGGAGCCAGACACCTCTTCAATTCCAGTCCTCTTGAAGTGCTCCACCAGATCTGCCAGGCTGTCAAACGTTTCAGCACCTCCAACTGTGTAGCGTCCATTCTAAATAGAAGAAGGATGTGTAATATGCCACTCACAACCCCATATAGGCAAAGCTGATAGTGCTCAAGGGCGCAAAGCCATAGGCATTACCCTGTGCCATCCAGAAAAGCATCCTCCCTCTGGCAGGGAGGTCAAAAGGCAGAGAACTCTAAGTTCACAGCATGGTGAATTGCCTCCTGTTCTCAGTGGATGGAAGCCCACAGAAGGTGTATTGCTCTCATTTAAGGTCACTTGTCATTGAAATCTCCCTCCACTGTCTGCACCATCCCACATGAAAGAGACAGAACTGGGGCCAGCCAGGTTGGTCACATCCTTCAGACCAAGTGTGAAGGCCTTGCAGATGCTCCTCCTCCAAGAGCTTTGAACTCTTCCGATGAATTCAGACTTAGATTGTGAATCCTCCTCTGTCTTTCACCACAGACTCCTTGTACTGGAGTTCTCAGTCACACTGAGCCCTGCTTATGTCTTATGAGCACCCAGCCCATAGTCACCCAGACTGGGGTGAGGACACAAAGAACCTGTTTCAGGATCACTGCTGCTAGTAACCAAGCTGTCAGAGCCCATGCTTTTGAGGACACGACCAGCAGGGATCAGCAGAGACCTCTTCCATTCCCTTTCCTTTTGCTCTCCCAACCGCTCACCTCACACATGATCTTGATGTGCGTGACTTTGAGGCGGGCTCCTGCAGCACTGGTTGCCCCAGCTGGTGGAGGATCAGAGCCAGGTTTAGGCTGGTCAGTGAGGACAGACAAGACAAAATCCCCAGGCTTGCTGAGGCTCTCCCGCACCAGAAAGGTCCAAGGGGTGGCTTTGGCCTGGAGAAGCGACTCTGCTGCAGAGCCTGACAGATGCCCATGGTACCACCTAGGAGAAACAAGATGGGGG
>NDXB01001823.1:25731-37317 GCA_002631895.1 Agapornis roseicollis | reverse complement strand
GGAGGGGGTGGGGGGGGGGGGGGGGGAGGGGGGGAGATGCAGGCAAGTGCTCTTGAGTTGATGAGTGAAGGACAGCAATGCTGGGGAAGGGTGAGGGTGAAGGAAAGGGAAAGAGAAGGGAAAGAAAGAGATAGGGAAGAAAACCAGGGGAGGAGCAAGATCTCGGGACTCATGGAGCAGAATGCTGGTACCAGAGGACAGAGTGGGAAAGCACCAAGTGTGATCCAGTTGTGTGATACACACAAGCACAGGTAAGCAATGCTTGCTGGCTTGAAGACCAGTTGAGAGAGGGTAGTTCATGGGTTTCAGCACCTCCCAGAGCTACTGGGATTCTTGCCTTACTGCTGCAAGGTGCTTTGGAAGCTCAAGCACCAAAGTCAGAAACTCTCCCATAGGATTTAGCAGTATTCAGATGGTTATGTTGGATCAGATCCATTAAAGAGCCACCCCAGCAGCCTGTCTTTCTGAAACTCAGTCACCTCTTCAATCAAAGGATAATTCCCATTCCCTGGGCACACTACACGACAGCAATCAGCCTAGCCATGGGACTGGACACCAGGAGCCACCTAAAGCCCATATTCTGCTCCGGGTGCTTATCACTGCTGTTGATCCATGTGCACACTCCTGCCCTCAGTGCAAGCATCCAGTCTGCAGCTCCTTCTCTCAGCACAAGGTGAGGAGCATCCCTCTGACCAAGGGGCTCTCTGCATTGCTGCAGGAGTGCCTCTGGGTGCAGAGAGATACCCGGAGCATGGTGCAAATGGCGCTGAGCTCCTTCCCCCCTACAAAGCTCTCAGGCAGTGTGTGCACCCAATGGGATCCCATTGCACTGTGTGGGGTGAGGGGAAGTGACAGGCACCAGAAGCAGGCTGGGAGATGGGACAAGCCTGGCCCTGCAGAAAGGCTGGGTTTGACCCAGGTCATCTCTGTGCAGATCCTCTGGTTCCTCACACCTGTCCCAAGCTTCACAGTCTCCCTGGAGAACCCTAGAAGGTCTTGGGGGGCACTTTGGAGGTGACAAGTAGAGATGCAGAAGGCCACGGTAACTGCAGCTCTGTCCTGCTTCCACAAAACTCACGTGGAAGCTGGAACTAAAGATCCAGCCTACAGAAAGCCAAGAGCTGCAAGGTGCTCTGGACACTGGGAAACGCTCTGGATCATCCCACTTCTCCACTACCCCTTTTCTGGTGGAGCCTCTACTGGGTCTGACACATAGAATCATAGAATGGTTTGGGCTGGAAGGAACCCTCAAGATCATCCAGTTCCAACATGTCTCAGCCCAAGGGTCACCACAGCCCTGGTGCTCCTGCCCTGGCCCCTTCGCTCCTTCCCAGTTCAGTGTCAGGGAGGGGATTTGGGCACTTCTCCTCCAGCAGGAACAGGTTCAAAGAGGCCCCTCAGGCCCTGGGCTGGAGATACAGCTGCTGAGTTTGGCCATTTCCCCAGGTGAGCAGCATTTCCAAAGCAGGCAGCTGATGCATCAGGCTGACTTGTAATGCTCCTGCCTGCTCCTGCTCCTTGCGGGTACCACAGCACCAGTGATGCTCCATGCATCACTGCATGCACTGCCGTCTAGGCCAGGCTGATGCTCCCAGAGCTGTAGGAGCAGGTTTGCTGCCCACGGAACAGCTAACAGTGGAGGTCTAGAGTGGTACTGGTGTCTATGGTGAGCTACACATTGTTAGAGCTATCTGTCCCCAAGAACTGAAATGGAGCCCAGGAGGCCCAAGTCACAAAAGCAGCTGGGGCATTCATTCATTCATCCCGGCATCTGGCCAGAGCAACACATTCCTCTACACGACATCTAGGAATCACTTTGACAGCAATACAGGACAGACAGTTACTGTGCCTGGACAAGTAATTCCTGTTTGATCCTCACTTCATGCACTGCAAAGAGCAATGACATTCACTGCATGGCAGCTGTTGACTCCTGAACCTCCTCCCAAAGCAGCATTCAGCCACCATGTGCCAGTGCTCAGATGCTCCCCAGGGAATGCTTGACCCTCCTGCCCACCAGAGAGATCTCCAGGCCTTCCCTCCCTCCACAGGTAGGAAGGGGTTAATGGGTCCCAGTTAAGCCCAGCTCTTCAAAGCCACGTGATGGAAAATCACTTGGGGAGAGAGTGAGAGGAGCTTTCGTAAGAGCCTTGCGGGCAGGGAGAAGTTTCCAACCGCAGAGAGGAAGGGAGGAAACTGCAGGGCCACAACCCAACGGCCCTGACGGGAGAGGACAGATGCTGGCCCCTCTGCAGCCCCCATCCCCAGAGCAAGCAGGGGAGTACCCAGGTGCTTTCCCCAGGGAATCTTTGCTCCCTGTTTCCAGGACCCATCCACCCCTGAGCAGGGTGTGAACTGCTCCCCAGCCTGCACCAAAGAGCCTGAAAACACAGCAGCAAGAACAAACCCACCCGATTTGATTTAGGAACTTCGTGTCAGAGGCATATGCAAAGTGGAGACAGGAAAGAGACTAAGCAGGCTAGGAATAGCTGGGGAACATGGTCCTGCTCTCAGCTACGTGAGTCACTCAGGTCTGGAGTAACCAAGGAGGTCTGTGGCAAGGCATAATCTGTCATTCTACAGGCTGCTGCAGACCCATAGCTAATACCATAAACCTTTGCTTTTAGGAACAGCATATAAATAGCAAAGGCAACAGGAAACCAGAAGCAAAAGTAGAGCCCTCTTAGGTCTGCTTTCATGGGTCAAGGTATAGCCAGCTATTGCTGGAGATGCTGCCCCTGTGGAAGCATAAGGAGGATATGGGAGGCAGGAGACACTTTTTGCAGGGTTTGCCGTGGGGATACAGGCAGAGGCAGGGTAGAAAGATGGCTTTGAAGCACAGAGGAGGTCTCATCACAGACACATTGGCTGCTTTGCTTTCTCCATACCTCTCCGTAGTAGGGTCAGAACAGTTAAGCGGGTATCGCAAGTCAATGATGGTCCCATCTTTGTCCTGCAGTGAGCCCTGTTGCTGTGTGTAGTACTCCACCAGTTCTGACAAGGTGGCAAACTTCTCCCCTCCATACAGGTCGTAGAAATCCCCAGTGTTCTGGATGCGGATGTGAGTTACCTGATCACCAACCCTGTGGGATGATGCACAGTGAGGTGGTTGCAAAAGAGGCAGATGTTCTGTGTTACCCACAGAGCCAGACCAAACAGACCCGGTGAAAGGAGGCAAAAGAGAAACTCGTGGGGCAACTGCCAGGGTCTAGAAGATCCTGGGAAGCTCAGGTCCTTTGGAAAGAACTCAAAGGAATAAGGACAGAATGAAGACGATGCCACAGGATGCGTGAGGATTGAAGCATCCTGTGTATGTAACCCTGGAAAGACAGCAGCTGTGGTCCAAGTTACTTACCGGACTGAAAGAGAAAAATCCCCCTGATTCTTCCTGCTGGGTCTGGCCAGAAAGCTCCCATGGACACCTCGTCCCTTCAGTAAGGCTTCAGCTTCCAGCCCACTCAGGTCACGGTGAAACCACCTACCAGAGGAGATGGAAACAAGAATAAGGGAACAGAAAAGACTAGGTGCTATTACGGAGACTTGTACAGCAAAGCATGGCCCCAGTCGGCACCCCTAGAGATACCCATGCGGATGACAGCAGCATCCCTTCCTACCTGACACCTCCCTCACACTATGAAAGGCTTCCATTGAGATACAGCTTCCAGGATGATTGATCCCCCCAATTTGTCCTGCTTGCCTGGTTCCCCCTCTTTACACACACACATTTCTCAGTCCCTCTTACCTCACCATCGTGGAGAGCAGATGAAGAGGGGAGCAAGTGTCTACAACCAAGGCAACTCAAAAAACACAGAGGAGAACTCGGTTTGCGCTGGTGAGAAACGGGAAGTTGGAGGTCTGCGCCGGAGCACCCAACACCACGCTGGTTCTGTGCCTCTCAGGAGCTGGCCGTGCATCTCTCCTGGTGTCTACCATCAGTCCATTCTGACCCTCTCCAGCCACCTGCGTCTGGATCAGCGCCTCGATCTCTGGCCCTCTGCACAGTGCTGTGGGGCACAGGCAGGTGCGAGCCTGTGCGCAGCTTGGCACGCACGGCTCCAGGGACAGGAAGCGCTCTGAGCCATCAGCTCCCCAGCCCCAAGCTGCTTTGCACACACTTCTGCTTCTCCTTTTGTGTCTTTCCTCCCCCCATCCCCTGTTACTCTCTGGTTCCCTGTCTTCTTTCACACCAGGGCTGGCTCTACAAGTGCATCTTGGGTCCCGGCTGCACGTCCTCTGGTCCCCTTCTTTCTCAAAAGGCCAATGACAGGCATGAGTGTTCCCCACCACCAAGCCCTTGCCATGGTGCCAAGCTGCCTGAGGCCATTCACATGCCTGCAAGGCTGAAGCAGGCAGTATATGGTGAAATACACTGAGCAATGTATGGTATCTGGTGACATACACTGAGCAGGTTACATCTGCTCAGCCACACAGCTTGGCTCTGCCAGGCTGCCCTCACCTACCTACCTGAAACCTCCATACTCCCGCTCGCTGCTGAACTCTCTGGGCAGTTAAATGTTCAATAGGCCCTCTACAGCCACAGGGGGAAATCTGTGCAAACACAGATGCTGAGGTGCAGGCAAGCAACCTGAGCACAGCTCTGCCTTCCCAAACCAGCCTGCTGGGGGATGTGACTGATGTGAGCAGGGGTAGCTCAAAAGGGATGAGAGGGGAGAGGGGGGTAGCCTTAAAGCTGCCCAGAGAAGCAGGCAGACACCAGAACAAACAGCTACTACCCACAGTGTGCCCATTCACCACCGAGTTCGCTTAGCCTAGGACCTTCAAGATCCCAGTGCACCATACTGAAGCCAACCTGGAAAACTGGATACAAAGAAGGAAAACTACCCATTTCCAATTACCTAGCAGCCATTTCCAGCCATGGTCCATGACTGCTCTTTTTAATAGCACTGGTTTCAAGGTCTACAGGTCTCAAGAAAGAATGGGAGTTAAGCAGTGGCCAAAGAGGGAAATCCAGCTGGCAAAGGAGCCTGACTTTTAACCAGGGCCACTGTGGCTACCCTGTGTGGTGGGGTGGGCAGCAGGAACAGTGAGAGATGGGCTCATCTCAAGCAGCAGCCTTCCCTGCACCCCACTGGAATGGGAAACTGAACTGGCTGCTAACAAGGAGCGAGACAAGCTTGTGGTCAAGACAGGAACTAACAACAAAGGGAAGTACAGGGGAGATGAGTGGGAAGCTAAACCTTATTGCTAGAAAGGCAACCCAGTCACCTACAGGAGCTTCCTTTGAAATGCTTCTATTTTCACAGCCATGATGGACTGGGATGTGGGAAGGTGCAGGGATCCAGCTGTCCTGACTTAAATCTGATGGTAAAAGTAAGGAGAGTTTAAAGCATAGAGACCTGTGGCTCTTGGGAACGACTTCTACACGAAAGCATAGAAGCTGCACCTAAAAGACTGCAGCTAAATCAGAGCCAGTCTAAGCACTGACACAGGGAAGAAATATTGTTTAGTAGTAGGAAAGAAATGATGGAAGTCCCAAAAGCGAATTCCTGATATCAAAACATTATGTAGGATCAATATGACTAAAACCTAGACATCCCTACATCTTATGAACTGGCTGAAGGAGAAAAGCTGTCCGAGGAAAAGAACATCAGTGGGCCACAGAGGAAGAAGGAAAGAACAAGGCAGCAAAGAGCCCAGGTTAACAGGCTAAGAGATTTTAGCAAAGAGGCTGCTCCTATGCTGCTGTTTCAGTACAGCGCAGGTGGTAGAACCTCGTCTTGTAAAACCTTTATGGAGTCAAGCCACAGCTAGCACAGGAACAAAGAAGATAAATGACATAGCCAATTAAAGGATACCCACATCTGGACTGCTGTAAAAGAAAGGACACTGAGAAACTGGACAGAATCCAGCATAAGGCCACTAAGGCAGTGAAGAACCTGGAACACAGTGAAGGCAGAGGAAGCTGGGCTTGTTCAGCTTGGAGAAAAGATGCTCGAGGAGAGATTTAACAGCTGCCTGAGGCTACCTTAAAAGGGGACTTGTGGGGTTTACAAACAATAAACCAGATTCTTCTTTGTGGGGCACATGAAAAGGTCAAGAGGCACGAGGTATAGCTTGCAGCAAGGGAAATTCTGATTAGATGTGGGGGAAAGCTACGCACATGCTCCCTGCGCCAAGGGTGGTTCAGCAATTGCCACAGGTGCCCAGGGAAGCTGGGGAACCTCCACTCCTGGAGACGCTCAGAACTCACCTGAACAAGGCTCTGAGCAACTCGGTACAGCTTTAGGGTTACCTCTGCTTGGAGCAGGGTGTTGGAGTAGGTGATCCAGAGGTCAAAATGGTTGTCAAAGGAGGAGTAGAGGAAGAGGCGATGTATAGAGTTTCTTTTCCCTCTGTAGTCCCTAAACCTCCATTTGCAGCTACTTGTAGAGTCAGCCCTCGAATCCATAACAAGGAGTTACGGCAAGGAGTTCCAGGGCCCACCTACAGAAACACTCCCTCCTTTGGCTTGCTTATAACCTGCTCCCTAGCTCGTTTTTATTCATGTCTGGTTATTGTAAGAAAGAAAACTCAAATGACTGATTCCTAATCCCTATTCACCCCATCCAAACTGCTCATGACACTGACCTGTCATATCCATATCCTTCCTCAGCGTTTTGCTGGGCTGAACACTCTGACCCTATGCCTCTGATCATCCTTGCTGTCCCTTTCTGAGATGTTTCCAAGACTGGTGTGTTGGTTTGGAGATAAGAGTGAAGGATGGCACTGAACTGCAGTGTTCCAAGATGCTGGGGAGTCACAGACAGTGGTGATTTCTGCTAATTGTTCACCACTACCAAACATTAAGCCAGCAATTACACAGGCTTATATGTGGCCACAGGCTTACTCCAGAGAGGTTATGATTAGTTCACAGTTCATTGTTTTAGATGTAAATGTTGAACTCTTTTTCTGCATGAACACTGTTTTACATATGCCTATATGGGATTCCAGCTGCTGCTCTATTGCCCACTCATCCACTGTCATAAGATCATAGAATCATAGAATAGTTAGGGTGGAAAGGACCTTAAGATCATCCAGTTCCAACCCCCCTGCCATAAGCAGGGACACCTCACACTAAACCATGTCACCCAAGGCTTCATCCGGCCTTGAACACCGCCAGGGATGGAGCACTCACAACCTCCCTGGGCAACCCATTCCAGTGCCTCAGCACCCTAACAGGAAAGAATTTCTTCCTTATATCCAATCTAAACCTCTCCTGTTTAGTTCTAGAAGTTATGCTCAAATCAATGCCAAGTTGCTTGAGCAAGCTTTCCTTCTCATTGTGAGGATACCTATACTCAGCCAGGTTAGATTGCTTCCTATTTTGCTTTGGCTCCATCTGGCCTCTCCATGCAAGGCCCTTCTGCAATTATTCAGTCAGCTCCCACCCTGTTGTCCTGAATAACTCTCTACCACCAGCCAGTTTTTCTCACCTCACCAAGTTCTTTTTCCAGGTCATTGGGGTATATACTGAACAGCAGATACTCCCGGTTAAGCCCGTGATCCGACCACTGATGACTTCCCTTTGCTGTAAGAACTGAACACTTATTTCCACCTTCCAGTTCTTATTTTCTACTAACTCTTCACCTAAGAAAATCTTCATCTTCTTTCTTATGTCACAACTTCAGCTTTAGTTAAAGACTTGCATGAAAAAATCTTGTCAACTCATTTTTTGGAGCTCCAAGGAACCCATCTGAACCAAACCTGCCTTATCCACACAGCTGGAGTTTGCCCTTCCGAAAGCAGATGCTGACTCTTTCTGTAATATCACACTCACTGCCTTCTCCATTCTACTGTCTACCCTCTTGCCCAGATACCAGCTTGATTGTTCTATACTTCCCTGAACCCGAGGGATCTCATTTGGAGACCTTTTTGAGCACCACCATTGCATTTGATACTTCAAATCCTCACTACTGAGATGATTTTAGTCAGGAGGTTTTGCTGTTCTGCACAGAACTGCATCCTAGTTCAGCTGTTGGCGCAGAGGGAAGTCTATCTGGGCTTGGGGATGGGCAGATGGAACATGGGACCCCAGGACCACCATGGTTTCCCAGACTCTTACCATAGAGTAGTGAATCCCATTCCTGTACATCATGCCACTGCAGTTTCCAGAGCAGAGCAACTGGTTGGACTGACCCTGAAGATTTTATGTCTTGCTGTTCTATGAAGGACTTGAGAGACTGCAGTGAATCGAACAATACCCAGCCACCTGCCCTGTCTCTGTACAGGGACACTCAGAGACACTGGCAGAAAACCTGTAGCAAATGGGGCATCACAAATGTGCTTGCTCTTTACCAAAGTGAAACAGCACAACCGTAACAGCAGTAAGAATCTAACCCACTCTCAATTCCAGTCTTCCAGCTACCCCGAGGCTCCTATCTCACTCACTTCCTACTGCCAGTGTTTGTGGTTTTCTCCCCAACAAGTCCTGTTTGCTTCCCCTGACTAGCATTCCCAGCACTCACCCACAGGATGGCATCTTGACTCTCAGATCCCCTCTGCCGGAGGACTGACAGCGGCTGGTGGAGGAAACACCACAGCCCCTAACCAGTGGGTCCTACTAAAGAAAATAAAGCAATATTGGAATGAGCAAGTCAGTACCTTGAGACAGACTTGGGGGAGAGACCACAGACCCTGACAGAGAAGGGGTGAAACTACAGCCTCCCGAAGGGGCTGGATGCTCCTGCGTTGAGTGCCACAGCGCGGCCGGGGGCTGCAGCACCTCCTGGGACTCACCTGTGTCCGATCCCGCAGTCCCGAACTCCGCCTGTTCCTGGGCGGACTGAGGAGAAGGCAACTCCAGGTCAGCCAAACCGCAGAGGGCTTAATTCTCACCTTTTGGAAAGCACTTCCTGGGGTGTAGTTAATGAATAATGAGGGGGGTGGAGGAAGGCCAAAGCGGGAAAGGTAGATGGGAGTCGGAAGGGACCGATTGTGCTTCCTGCCTCCTATCCACTGAGCTCACGCCCTTGCTGTCTACATTCCTGCCTGGTTTGTAACTGGAAGGCAGAACCGGAGACACCTTTCTCACACCTGGCTCGCAGCTACCTGTTCTCCCAGCCCTGCCATGCTGGCCCACATCACCCTCCTCAAAGACCTCAACGCTATCAAGGGCAACAGGCTGGTGAGGCAGGAGGCTATAAGCAGAGGCACCTGATGCCCCTCCATTTGGATCAAGTCGGATAAACCAAACATTGCCGTGCAGCGAGGCTGCCCTGCTAGGTTTGTCTCTCTTCAGTTCCGTAAGACACGGGATGCGATTTGATGTTGTTTGCATTGCTCTAATTCAGGCTGCAGCCAAACTCGGCACAGCCCTCCCACACCACCTCCTGCTGCCTTTTCCCTTAGGGCTGGTATGTCTGATAGCACATTCAGCTGGGAAACAGCGCAGCCAGTGGGTAGAGGTGGTAGGAAAGCGTTACCTGCACCCACCCTGCTGAGGACAGGGGGCTCAGTGGCAGTTGCAGCACTTGCTGAGCAGCACTAGGTTATGTTTAGGGACACATTAGCTAGTGCATTTCGGACAGCACATTTGCAAAGCTTGCTTCCGACAGGGCTTAGCACTGCTGAAATGGAAAATAAAGTCACTTTAATACCAAGTCTATCAAGTCCCAGGACTTCACACTAAGACTTTGTTTACATGATTACCTTTCTGCAGAATTAGGTACAACTGGATCCCTCAAAGCACTAGCACAAGTTTTGTCAGGCATAAGGCAGGCACTTCTGTAACCGCCTCTGCAGCACGGAGAAGCATCCCTGCCCCCTAAAACACCACTAAGTTTGCGTCCATTCATAAAACAAGGGCAATATTCGAGACATGGTTTATTCGGGAGCAGACACACAAGCAGGCACAAAGCACCCCGTGCCTGTCGGGTCAGCGCCTCCCCTGTTCGACAGCTCCAAAGCAGTCGAGCACCGCGGCCCGGCGGGGCTGGAGGAGAGGTCCCCGGGCTCAGGAGGTGGCCACTCCGCCGGTACTGGCGCCGTGCGGCGGCAGCGTCATGGGCGGCAGGAACATGGCCTTGAGCTTGCCCGACATGCCGGCGATCTCCGGGTCCTGCGACTCGTACGACTTGATCAGCCGGGCGAACTTCAGGACCCCTGCAAGAGAAGGGGGGGGGAAAGAGGGATGGAGGAAGGGAGGGAGGCGGCCGGCGGGCCCGGCGCTCCCGGGCATTCCCCACCCACCTTCGCCGTCGCTGCTGAAGCCGTAGGCTTTGATCACGTCCTGCTGGATCTGAGTAGCCACAGGCAGGAGGAACTGCAGCATCTTGCCCATGTCGTTACAGGCGTTGTCCCGCGCCTCCTCCATGCGCTGCGCGTTCTCGGGCGCACCGAAGGCCTTGATCACCTCCGCCAGCACCGCTACGGGAAGCAGGCACACGCTGAGCTGCCGCACACCGCAACACAGCGGCACCGGGGCACGGAGCCTCCAGCGGCCCTCACCTACCCTTGGCTTGCTCCGCGGTCAGCGGCGCCGCCGGGGCCTGCGCGGACGCCGCCATGGGGCGCTGCGGGCCGGCGACCGCTCTCCTCTTCCGAGCGTCTCGCTCCCCCCGCTCTCCCACCGCGCATGCGCGGCCCCGCCCCACTCTGCCATTCACCACTGGGGGCGGCTTCCCGCGCGGCGGGAAACCTGCTGGACAAATACTAAAAGAGCTGAAATCACTGCGGGGCCCGCCCCGCAGCTCCGCGCTCACCGGAGCCGGCCCGCCCTAAGGCGAGGGTGAGGGCCGCGGGACCCTCTCCTCCCCACGCCACCCCCGGTGCGGCTGCGCCCCTTCGGTCCCGCATGGTCGCCCCGCCCCGCATCGGCGACAACAGCGAAAAGCCGGGCCTGGACGCACCGCCTAGGTCGTATGTAAATCTACCGCTTCCCATTGGTGCCGAGCCGCATAAGCCCCGCCCACCCCGGCGAAGGAGGCGGGGCGTTGTCATGGCACCTCCTGCCGGCCGCGCCTCCGCAGGCTTCCCCCCGCCGGCCCGGGGCGGTGCTCAGCGGCTTCCCCACAGCCGGCTGGGCCCCGGCTGCCATCCCCGGTGCTCACCCGCTGCCTGCCGAACGCACGGCTCGCCCTGCAGGGCCAGGCGCGCTGCGGGCCCCGGTGGAAATAAATGAACACAACGCAGTCTGTTTCTGCAAGGGTTTTTTTGATCCTTCTTTTTTCCCTCCTTTCCCCCCCCCCCTTCTTTAAGATCTTCATATAGATATTTATATATATAAATTATTAGAATGCGTGTTGGGGCTTGGGAGTGCGTGGGGAACTTTGTTCAGGTGGGATTTTTCCATAGCTGGGTTGTTGATTTTTTTTCTCTTCCTTTTAATGGTTAATTAAGTAAATATATATATATGGGGACCAATCAAGAGATACAATTGTGAAATCAGACACGCACGCAGGGATGGGAGGGGGCAAGGGGGTCACAAGTTGCTACATAAAACTGCCACGTCTAACAGGATGTGCATGAGTTAAAGTACATCAATTAGAAGGGGTGAAGGGAAAGGGGGCAGCCGTCATCTTCAAGACAGTCCCAAGGACGCAGTGTCATTGCTCTGGGCCAAGTTGGCTCTCCCGATGGGACTTGGGGGGG
>NDXB01001823.1:0-25625 GCA_002631895.1 Agapornis roseicollis | reverse complement strand
TTGGGGGGGGGGGGGATGTGTCACGGTGGTGACTGTGGTCTGGGAAACAGCCTCCCGGTGCTTTGCACCTCGTGGGGAAGCACAGCCACCACCTCGCAAGCACTCTGCGGTGCTTGGCACCCCGGTGGCTGGGGCCGGGCTCCGCATTGGAAGGGATGCTGGAGAGCGGGAAGCCACCCCAGCTAACGGGGGAAAAGTTCCACGTTGTTTTTCCATATCGCTAAGCAGTATCTTACACCTACAAGGGGGGGTGGGGTGTGCGGATAAAAGGCTCCGTTGGGTTGAGCTCCTCCTCGCAGAAGCAGGAAAGGTGGCGGCATCGTGCACGTGAAGTCCTGCGATGCTCTGCGCTTCTTGTTTAATGCAACTGTTCCCCCGAAACAAAGGATGGAGCTGCTGCCACCCTGAATTCATGTCAGCCTTTGTCACTTTGAGCTCTGTGCAACGCTGATGCCATTTTCTCCAGAGCTCTGCTGGAATCACGTACCAATCAGTTTGTGTCCGTTAGTGGCGTTTCAGTCCCTCCCCATTTTCTGTCCTCTGCTCCCAGGATGCCATCCTGTACTGTTCGTCCGTCTTCTCTGGCACTCTGCTGCATGGTGGGATCAGGATGTGTCACTGCAGCTTCCCCTCCCCCAGGATTTGGTTGATTGATTGCTCCTCTTGAGAGAAAGACATGATGATGTCACGCCGACAGCAGAAGTCCGCTTAAAGGGGTTTGTCACTTTCCTTCTTCAGGTGGCTGGAAGAAAGAAGAGGAACAAGGTGATGGAGAAAAAAGGCAATTTGGCATCTCCCCCTGCCTTTAGTTAGTCCAGACCTACACAACACCGCTGGCTTGGAGGGTTTTTTGAAGCCTTGATGCAGGAGATGCTATTGAAAAGGAACAACATCTGCACTTGTGAAAGCCTCATCTTGGCAAAAGCATCCAATCCTTGCAAATGTCTGGTATTTTGGCAGGGGTATCAGTTAGTAGGAACTGTACTAGCATGCCAGTTTATCCCCTCCCCAGAAGGGAGGAGATGAGACCCCACACACAAGATTAGCCATGGAACAGCCACTTGCCAAGAATGCCCTTTCTGGTGGCCAACCCACTGCTGCGCCCCTGGGGCACGGATCCCTGCTCCTGGGTGTGGGCTCAGGCTCAAGTCTCCTGCTTCAGGTCAATGCTTCCCTGTCCCTACCACTTCTGCTCCCTCAGGCCAGGCTTGGGCCCAAAGGTGTTCTGGTGAGGACAGTGCATCCACCCGCCCCACAGTGAGGAGAGCAGGTCCATGCACCTGTAGTAATCCTCCTGCGTCGGGAGCGGCACGCCGTGCAGAGGGTGATGCGCATGGAGCCACTGCTGCTGCTCCAGAGCCAGGCGCTGCAGCTCAGCTGACTGCGCGTGCATGGCCTGGAGCTGATGTGCTGCGGACATGGGCGCTGACAGGGAGCCTGGCAGGTCCCTGTAGGGTGCAGCTGCAGCCAAACATGAAACAGAAAACAAAACAAGTTAATGGGACAGGTCCATCCTCACCCGTGGCCCCTCAGCTCAGTCAAGACTCTACTGCACGTGCTTTACCAGCCCTGTCAATGCACAGGACTCACCCACAACTAGTGCAAGCCTGTTCTATGCCACGACAAGGATCTGTTAAATAGACCTCAGTTTGGTCCTGTAATCCCCTCACAACCACCCTGACCCTTGGAGCTCTGCTGGTGCTCTTTAGAAGAGATCAGCAGTCCCTGTGAGCATCCCCTACCAAAAAGCTGGTGGCGCAGAACTTCATTCTCATGTAGAGGGTGAGGCAGGAGAGGGTTTGGGATGGTTCCAGCTGGGTATGGTATCCGGGTCAGGTGTGATCCCGAGGCGAGTGGGTCAATAAGAGGGTGAACAGAGGCCGAGGCTGGGAAGAAAAGATACCACAAGATAATTGTCCCATGCTTTCTAAGAGGCAACACAGAGAAAGGCCCAATGAAACAGACATGGAGAGGGTTGGAGTGCGTTAGGGATGGAATGATTTTAAGGCTAGAAACACAGTACCATGCCCTTCTGAATGTTACTCTTTTTAGTGCATTGAATCTCATGTGAACCAGCCTGGCATAGCTCTGTCTCTATGCTCCTCAGGGAGAAGTACTGCTTCATAAAGTCAGTCCCACAAGGACCTGCTCTGCAATCATGTCCATATCCAGTTCTGTGCCTATCTGCCAGCCTGGCTGCCATTCACGTGCCTCCATAGATTGGGTGCTTCCATTTCCATGTCTCATCCAGCACAGGTAGCTCAGTACCAGGCACTCACGTCTGCAAGTCATTTCTGAATCTGCAATGTAAGGTACCACCTACATGAGAACTGCTCTTCCCAATGTGTTGGATTCACATCCGGAGTGCTGGCTGGAGGTGGTCAGCTCCAGAGCACAGGGGAAGGACCTTGATTTGTACCTAATGCCATCTTCCATGAGCTTTTCACCCCTAAACTTCCTTTTATTTTGCTTTCCTGAGGCAGGGAAAATGGAAGGGACCACCACCTCAAGGTGTTCCTTCTGAAGGACAGCAGTCTCCAGCTGCTTACAATTAGTTCACCTTCTGTCCCATCCCATCCCATCCCATCCCATTACACCATCTGCAGCAAGAGCCACAGGAGCAAACTGGAGAACCAAGACTTCATTAGTCCTAAGGATACTGTTGAACCCCATTGTTAGGAGGGCTCCCACTCCCTCTGCAGACCACAGTGTGAGGGATGCAGTCGGCAGCAGCACCAGCTCCCTGGTAGGCAGAGGGACCCTAGCACTCATATTGCATCCCCAGAGATCCAAACTAAAGGACATGGTGCAAACAACTCTGCTAGCCTATAAGCAACAAACTCACAGACGCCCCAACACTTGCAACAGGTATCGATGTCTTTGGTGGGATGGGAGCTAGGGCAAAGCTGAATGACCATGACATTGAGCTCTTCCGGCTGAAGAGATGGATCTGCGCCCTCAAAGTCTCTGCACCTTTTGGGCTTCCCCAGGCCCAGAAGGACAAAGTGCAAGGAGAGCACAGTAAGAGGGAGAGTGAGGCTCTGTGCAGCACACCCTCACCATGGTCCTCACCTGCGTGTATGGCATCCTGCTGGTGGAGATGGAGGTGGGAGTGGATGTGGGAATGCTGATGATGATGAGGTGTCACATTGAGCATCTGCAGCCGGGCCAGAGGGTCATTGCTGAGAGCAGCCACCCGCTCAGCATGCTGGCGCTCAGCCGCCAAGCGCTCGGCATAGGACATGTCGGGACGAAGGGTCGGGCCGGCTGCCAGCGCCAGCCTCTCCCGCTCCAAGTGGCCCAGCCCTGGGTGGAACGGAAAAGCGGGATGAAGGCCGGGAGCTGTCTGCAGACTCAGCCCGCCGTGGCGTGGGAACGGATCCATGGCAGCAGCTGGCACGGCGTGGAGCTGCTCCAGCTCGGCTGGCTTCACTTCAAAGCCGGGCTTGAGACGTTCACGCAGGTCCCGGTCCCTCAGGTCTCGTTCACGGGCTTCCCGCTCCCTCAGCTCCCGCTCCCGTGTCGCTGGATCACTGCTGTAGATGGCCGGGACGTTGTACCCCAGCAGGCCTGGGTCGACCGCACCAAGCGGCACGTAGAAAGGGTGGTTGCGGTTGCTGGGGGACATGACGTGGGGCCGGGCGTATTCGCTGAGGGTGCGCAGAGCCGGGGTGTCGGGACCCAGGTATGGGGGTACAGTCGCTACGGCACTGCCCTGCTCAAAGGAGGGCCGGTGAGGAACCGGCCCCAGGGATGAGCACTCAACCGGCCGGCCCTCCTGGGCCATCTTCTGCAAGAGAGCAGACACCAGCATCAGGGAGCAGCCGAGGGGGTCCTCAAGTGTCGGTAATGGGACCCCCAGACTTACCACGCTCCTCTCCAGCTCCCGCTCCTTTTCCCGCTCTCGCTCCTTCTCCCGCTCCCGCTCCCGTTCCTTCTCTTCCCGTGCCTTCTGCTCAGCCTCTCGCCGCACTTTCTCCACCAAGTCTGCCCTTTTCTTGGCCAACTTGGAGCCATCGAGGGGCACGAAGTACAGATCCGTGCGGGAGCAGGAGTTGAAGCCGCGGTCTAGGTGCTTGTTGAATCTAGGGGCAAGAAGCGAAGCCTGTCAGTGCAGAAGGGGCTGGAGGGCAGGAATGGGGACAGGGGCAGATAAAACCGAGCCCAGCAGTGTAGGAAAGGGAAGAGCATCATGGCCAAAGGGTGCAGGTGTACCCCACACTTGGGGCACCCTGCCCTTCCCTGCCCAGTGCAGGGACCCCTCACCTGGCTGACTGGCTGGCGTGGCTGGGCACATCCACCACCTTGGGAGGCGGTGAGGGGCTGCGAGCCGGCGGCACGGGGCTCTCAGGGGGCTCGTACTCCTCTGACGGCTCCTGCTTGATCTGTGCAGCGCTGAGGGGCAGCGGGGGCGCAGGGGGGGCCGGGGCAGCCATGCTCCCCGGCAGCGCTGCTGGGGCAGAGGGGGCAGGCGAGGGGGCTTTGTAGCCCCCTGCCACAGGGGAGGAGGCCACCCGGTAGCCAGGAGGGGTGGCTGCTCGGAAAGGGGCGGCTGAGGAAGCAGGGGGGGACCCTGGCTTGTAGGGGGCTGGGGGCTGGAAGGTGGGGACAGGCGAGGCCGCCCGCTTGCCATAAGGGACCACAGCCGATGGGGGTACCGGGGGTGAGACTGTCTTGTAGGGGGCCGCGGAGGGGGAGGCCATGGTGGCGATGACAGTGGAGAGGGTGGTGGCAGTGGAGGTGACCGGAGGGCCAGCCCCATGGGCAGGGGAGGGGGGCGGTGGCGGGGGGAAGGTGTAGGTGGCAGGACTCTGGCCCGGGGGGTGAGCGCACATGCTGGGATAGCTTCCCTGGGAAGAGGCGGCAGAGGAGGATGAAGAGGAAGAGGAGGAGGATGAGGAGGAGGAAGAGGGGGCTGCAGCGGCAGTGGCTGAGGGAGCCTGGCTGTAGGCAGCCTGGCTGTGGGGAGGGTAGAGGCGCAGCCCATAGGTAGCATGGGAAGGATGATGGCTGTTTGACTCCAAGCCATGGGGGTAACCCCCAGGGGCCTGGGGGGGAGCTGTGGCTGCTGGGGTGACCCCCCCACCGCTCCCATGGCCGTGGTGGTGCTGCTGGGAGGGCTGCTGGTGATGGGGGGGCTGGCCAGGGAAGGGGGCAGCTGGGTGGGAGCCTGCATTGCCCAAGGGGCGGCTGTAGGGGGGAGGCCCCTGGCTCCAGACGGGCTGGGAGGGCAGGGAGGGCTGGGTGTACTTGGGGGGCTGGCTGGACACAGACAGGCCGCTGGGTTGGGGGAAGGAGTGCCCATAGGAAGCACTGTAAGTGGGCAGGGGCTGGGCTGGGGAGGGCTGGGGGTACTGAGCTGAGGAGCTGGAGGGTGGCAGCGGTGGCGGGGCATAAGGGTAGCGGGAGGGGGCCAGAGCCGGTGCCTTGTCCTGCCCCATGCCATGGGGCGAGGGAAGGTGGGTGCTCAGGGCCTGCCCCACCATGCCCGGGGAGCTGGAGGCAGCCGCAGCATTGTTGAGCGGGCGCAGGGCTGGGGGGGGAGGCAGATTGGCAGAGACGTGGGGGAAGGAAGGGGCCGAAGCTGGGGGGGCGGCTGGAGGGTTGGCTGGGGGCGTCTTCTGGGGGGGGAGCCCCCCAACCACAGACGCCAGAGAGATGGGGGTGGTGGGTGGTGGGTTGTGCTTGGCACCGAGGGTCTGCTCGCGGCCCCCCGGTGTGGGGAGACCCCCCACGCCACCGGGAATCTTGGTCCCAACCTGGACCACATTGGCTGTAGGGTAAAGAGGAGCATGGGAGGAGGAGGATGAGGAGGAAGAGGAGGAAGAGGAAGAGGAGGAGGAGGAGGAGGAAGGAGGAGCAGGAAGGGCAGTGGCAGCAGAGGAGGAGGAGGTGGGTGTCTGTGGGGCTTGAGCCTGGAAGAGGCGTGAGGGCTGCCCCTCCAGCTGGGAGTGGTAGCTCCCCGCCGGGGGTCCCTGGGGGTGCACCTCGCCCGGGAGCCCGAAGCTGGGCTCGGGTGGACGGGGCAGGCTGTCGGGAGCGGGAGCTATTGGCGGGCTCTGCGGGAAGAGCGGAGGGTGGTGGTAGGAGTGAGAGGGCCCCTGGGACAGCACGGAGGAGGAGTCGGAGTCATTCTCCACACTGCCAGGGCTATAGACGCTGGGAGAGGTGCTCCTGTTATCCTGGTCAATGTCCCGCGGGTCACTGCTCATCTCATCATTGAAGCTGTGGCCATCGAGGCTGTCAACGTCAGACGGGGATGGAGGACAGGGCAGCTCCTGAAGTAGGAAGAAGAAGGAGAGGGGCATTACGTGGCCTCCCAGACCATGTGTGCATGAGCCAGGTTCTTGCCACTGAGCCAGGAAAGTCAGGGCATGTTCCCAGCTTCCAGAGCGTGGCAGTTCCCTGCAGGCAAGGCAAAAGAGACAGAGAGCCTCCATCTGCTCTGTATCCAGGCAGATGCCATTTAGATTGGAGGAGCTGCACAGGTGGGAAGCAGGAGACTCCTCTGCCCTGGACCTGGGATGCACCAGCAGCCACAGATGGGAGAGCTCACCTCGGTCTTGGTTTTTTTGGGAGCATTGGTGTCCTCCCCTTCACTCTCTGAGATCTCTTCTGCTCGGCCCTGCTTGCTGCCCTTCGGGGCACAGGATTCCTCCACCCGGCCTTTCTGTAAGGGAGAGGAGAACAGGGAGGTGAGACAGTCACAAGGGAACACAATCTGCAGCAAGCCAGATACAGCCACCATGGTGCTTGTGTTGAAGACCTTAGCAGAGGAACAGTGAGTGAGGATCAAGGCAAAACTTTGCACTGAAAAGGGCTGGTGGGACTGAAGACCAGTGCTTGGGAGCTGGCAGGAAGCATAAGGCGCTGAGGATGAAAGAGGGATCCCCTCCTTTCCAGAGAGTTAACCCAGCATGGATCCTTGGTGGATCCCTTCTGGTTTGCTTCCCTGGATCCCCAGATGGATCCCACATGATCTGAGCAGTGCTGGGGCACCCCAACTCAGGCACTAACTCACGCTACCTTTGTCGCTTGCCGGGACTTCTCAGCCTTGCCATCACTGCTGGAGGTGCTGACACCCCCGGGGGAAGCTCGGCCCCGTGTCCTGAGCTCCTCTCGGGGCCCTGGAGTCTCTTTCTTCCGTCCACTCCGCATTGACATCTATGAGAGGGATCACTGGATCAGTCCTGCTTTGCACCTCCCTCCACCCCTGCCCTGCCCCCAGCCTCCCAAAGCCCCTGAACCCGTCTCTGCACCGCACCAAGCTCACATCCACCCACTTTGCTGTGAGCCTTAGTCCCAAACCAAGGCTTGGCTCTGGTGGTCCACCCCCCTCTCCCATCTCACGTACTGAGTCCTTGTTCTGTCGCGTCTTCATTCTTTTGGGTGCGGGACCCCCATTCTCCTTGGCCCGGTTTGATGAAAACATAAATCTTTATCGCTCCGTGACCCCCCTCGGCTGCTCCCGGGGACACGGACTCTGGGAAAGGCGGTTCTTTGGGATGGGGGCTTACACCAGGTCCTGGTGAGTCCTGAACAGCAGACAAGCAGGTGAGAGGAAAGAAACACAGAGTGGTTTGCTATAGAAATAGGACAAAATTATTACTGTTCCCTTCATTATCACCTACAGATGCAAGCATCTTTACCAAGAACGTATTAAACTTCCCCAGGAGTAGGGGAAAAGATCTGGCCACTGCCACATCTCATTTGTAACAGCTTGGAACGATATCCACCCAGTGCAAGGCAGTCAGGGCCCCACAGCAGGGGGGAATGGGTAGCAGTGTATTAACTGGCCTCTGGAATCATTTCAGTATTTCAATTTCCTTTTTTATTTGATCTTCAGAAAGAGAGAGGAAAAAAATAATGGGAAAGTGCTTTAAAATGTTCCTAATGACATGTGCGTCTGGCTTCCTAAGTTCCTCTTTGCACTTGTTGTCAGGGAAGTAAGTTACACTACCTTTAGCTGGCTGTGTGCTGTCATTAGCTAGCTCTGCATAATGAGCCCCCAGTGGCCTTTGCTCAGGGGGTATTAAACAGCCCTGCCCTCTCAGAGCATATGTACACGCATACACACACCAGCATGTTATGCAGTGTGGCAATGAGGCTTGCTTAGGCTGTTCAAAGCCCAAGGTACACAACTAGGTGTGAGAAAATGTATTTGGCTTTAATCTCACATGACACAACCAGAATGAGCTCTGTTTAGTTTGAAGCACCTGCCTATGTCTCATTCTCCTCCATACACTGGACTGTGTCTCAGTGTACCAGAGTCATGCCCAGGGATGCAGGGTACATTCCTAACACTTTGCAACAGCTGGAAGACTTCTGAGATACCTCTGAATAAATTCACAGCTTTGTGCTATGCCCAAAAGCACTGCAGGTGTTTAACACCCTGTTACACCACAGCTCCTAGTTCAGGGTATGGAAGCACCGCGACTGCAGCAGCCTGGGAAATGGATTGAAGAGGCTCAGGATGATGCTCCTGAAGCTGGTTTGCTTGGCTCCACCCAGCTTGAGACCTTTTGCACTGCACTGCACAGACATGAACCAAACAGACTGTCCTTCCCCAGCCTGTCCTATGCTTGGCCTCTGGAATGGACAATGCATAAGACAAGGAAATGTGTCCTGTGGATGAGGCATCCGGACTAAAGCAACACATCTCCTGGGTCATCTTCTCAGGAATTCAGCGCAGGAGCACTCTGGATGCCCTCTCATTTCTCTGAGAAGGGAACTGAAACCAGAGCAAAGGCACCACAGAGAACCTCTTGTACCTCCTGTGCAGCCCTGCTGTTGGGCTGTGTGACCCCAGGGCCACTGCTTTCCACCGCCTCCATCTCCCTACCTGGGAAAAGGGAGTCATGACACAGAAGAAACTTCCGTGGCTCCACATTTTCCCTGACCAATGCTCAGAGCAACTCATCGGGAAAGTACTTGGGAAGAGCAGGGGATTGTCTGTGTTAATTTCATTAATATTTTATTTGACCCTCATTGTGAAAGCCACGGGGGACTCATCCTGCATTAATTCCCACACGCAACGATTCATTAATGGAGACCTCTTCTTTAATAGAAAACTAGCTCAGGATGGTTTAGAACTGACTTGCCAGAGGCAGAGCTCTCTCCTCATCCCTCCCAGCTGACACCTTGTGCAGCCTTTCATTTCTGTCTCACTACAGCCTTTGGTTGCTAACTCAGCCCGCTACACTGATGCTGTTCTAGATAAGCATTTAGAATTAACATCTCTCACATGAGACAAACAATGTAAGTCAGGCTATCCTAATTTTACTCAGCTTCAACACACACCACATTGGCAACCTTTGAGTATTAGCTCAGCTCTAAACACACAGAAGCAGCACTAGTGCATTACCAATATGTCAGTGCTCTCTATGTTCAACAGGGATGCTACCCACACCTCCCACACCAAAGAACTGAGCCTCACAACACAGCGCACGGGTCTCACTTCAGCTTTCCAGGAACCCTGGAATGATGATTATGGTCTTCTTCCTCGAGAAGCATCTGTGGCCAACCACATACTGAAACTTCCCTTTGAAAACAGAGATACCAACTCAGTACTTATGTCAACCGGTGAATATGTAGTACCAAACAAAGGCAGACACAAACAGGCATGATTCAGTAGGCAGAATTAACCACTGGGTCGGAAGTTTCTATCACTTAGGAGAGCAAATGCTTTGCTATAACACGTCCCAGAACTAACACACACATTATTAGGCACCGTAGAGCAACTGTTATGTCAGGGGGCAGGTGAGAGGATCATGACACTGCCGTCTAATTTTAACATCTATGAAATAAAAGCTTGCAATGTGAGCCTTGACAATTAACAAAATCACACCTAACCCTTCCCATCACTGAAGATCCCTGCAATCGTCTCTGAAGAGTTCTTAGGGCTCTGTGATTCTGGAAAGGAAACGAGACATTTGGCAGGTTTGCTGTCAAAGGGACAACCTTTTCCTGACCCTATGAAGCCCTTTACAGGTCTAATGGCATTATGAGACACTGCAAATGGCTATTTTCTGTTTGCATTTTGTACAACCCAGCTTGGTTTGGCTTCATGCCCAAACCCCTCCATATTCTCTTGTAAGCTCTGGTGTAGTCTCCTCCAAGCAACACACACTCAACAGGCATCCCCGCATGGGATCCAAAATGGATCCTGCTCTCCCCCAGCTTTAAGCAGTTCTCCTTGCCAAAGGTGGGCTGTCCTGCACAGCCAGCCAGGAGCTCACAGGAGGCTCCAGATCCTCTTCTGCTGAGGGATGCAGGTAAGTTCTCTTCTTCCCAGGCTACAGTATGAAGCAACACTCCACAGGTAACAAAACCAGAGTCAGGTCCATCTCAAAGGAGATGCACTCAAGTTAAGCACATACCCTTGGTCTATCCAGAACAGTGGGTGAATGTTTGTGCTTGGCTCAGGGCAGCCAAGTCAGAGTGAGGACTGACTGACGTCTTGGACTGTGTGTCTGAGAAAACAAACCTTCCTAGATGGCAACAGAAGCAGCAGAAATGGGAATGGAACCAAGCTGCCCATGATGGGGTTTGGGGGGCTTGGCCAGAACTGTAAATGATCAATGAGTCATGTGTCCCAAATCTACAGAGGGCTGAAGGGCTTTGTCACTTTGGCCAGAGCCCAATCGCAGAGCAAGCTCCAGGACTGGCTGCTCCAGTCCGCTTGAGAAGTTAAAAGCCAGCTAAGGTCAAGCTAGCCCTCCCTGGGGCCAGTGACAGGGGAAGGGAGAGCTGAAGGCTGCTTCAGAGCTAGCACCACCATGTCTTCAGCAGCACATCTTTAGCTAGCAGACATTTAAGGTCTGATCCAGTCCTCACTGAGATCAGCTATCAAGAGTTACCATGGTCTCTTCCCCTTCTTTTGCATTACTCCTCTCTTGGGAACAAAAAAACCCAGCACCCAAACCAAACAAGCAAACAAAAGGCCACCCAAGAAAACGAACCGAACATCTGCTTGGTTTTATGATCTGCTATTCCTGATCTTCCACTGTAATGTCCCAGCAATCCCAGGCAGATTCAGACCCGGTCCAAGCACGAGGGGAGGTGCACCAAGCAGAATGCGACTCTAGCACACGACATGTGAGCCCTGAGCTAGCCAGCAATGATTTGAGGGTGGAAGAGAATAGCACTGATGTAGCCTATGCTCTCCACTGATGCTCTGCCTGGTAGACCATGCACCAGTTGGAGGTGAAGATGTCAAAGTGTATGGCTGGACCACTCGGTCTCAAAGACAACGAAGCAAAAGCTCTGCCACCCATCAGGACCACAAATACTGCAAGAAGGAGCGGTCTGACAGCATCTGTACTTCGAAACAACCAGGATAGGGTTCTACTGTCTGGTCCTGGGGGTGACTGGCATTACAAAGCTTGCACCCAGAGAGCAAAATTCTCCTATCCTGCAAAAGGGGACATCTAACCTGGCCACTGGCTATCAGTATATTCCTATGCCATGCTCAGGCATCATCTGGGACAGTGCTCTCTGGGATAGACTGAAGACTACACAAAGAAACACCATCCTAATGGCCAGACAGTGCTGGGGCCCATTTCATTTGTTACTAGAGACATAGCCAGTGGTATCTTCCACTAGATCGTAGTCCACAGAAAGGAAGTTTGAAGTAAGGAGTCAGTGAAACTGTTCCTCCTTCAGCCCAAGTACAAATGTTCTGCAGTTCAATTCTCTTCTTTTTTTCCAGTTGGGAACTGCTGAAATCCAAAATGAACAGCATTTGGCATGCACAGGCAGACTCGGAAGTCAGAAGATGAGAGAACCAAAAGGAGTGTTTCTCTGCAATTCATTAGCTCTGTGTTCCCATCCCGGTTTTTCTCTTTTCCCTTTTGCAAAGCAATGGGTTAGCACTGGTGGGAGGAAGCAGGGTGGTGAAACAAACCCAACTGCTTCCTAACACGTTGCAGATGCTGGAAAGTGTTCTGGAAGTAAGATGGGGCGATAACCCATGGATCCCTCTTTACAGGTAAAGATCACTCAGAAGGGGGTGTGGAGCAGTACAGCCAGGGGACACTCACTGTAGGTGGGAAGTCAGAAGGTGGCATATATATACAGACATATATATGTACCTATATATATATACACACACGTATACTGCCCAGTGAATGATCCCAGACAATTTTAATCCCTGCCTCCATTTCCCTGGTTTTATAAAATGAAGGGGAAATTCCTAGAAATGTAACAGAGTTTAACAACTGTGTAGCGTCTTGAAATCACGATGTTTCATCCAAAACACTGCAATCACACAACCAGAATCACAGCGCTTCCCAATGGCTAATGATTTAACTGCACGCTTTAACTCTGGAATCTTCTATAGGGCACGGTGGAGAAAACAAGGGGAAGGGCACAGTGTTAGATAGCAATGACCAAACAGGTCAGGATGCATGTCAGAGTCTTTTGTCAGTCTTCTGACATGTGCACACAGCATGACATTACTGTAAAAGCAAAAACGATTGTGTGAGCAAAGGGATTAGGATACCAAACTGGTTGAATACCAAGATGGCAGCAGGCAAACTCTTGAGGCTAATGTTATCTTGGGTGTGAATATTCCCAGGAATTGCAAGCTTTTATTACTTGGTAAATTCTGTTAAGAAGAAATATATTTATATGACATGAAATAAAAGGCAGTTTTGAAATACAGGCATTTTTCTTTAACATCCGAGCTGAATGAAGTCTCTTGATATAGATCTATCTGTGTATGTAACAGAGGACCTGGTTCACAATCCCACCATAAGATGGTCATAAGGTTTGAGATCACCTGAGGAACCTGAACACACAAGTCATAGAATCCTAGAATGGTTTGGGTTGGAAAAGACTCTAAGATCATTGAGTTCCAACCTCCTCCCATTGGTCATGCTAGACCAGGCTGCTCCAAGGGTCTGAAAAACCTGGCCTTGAACACTGCCAGGGATGGAGCACTTACCACTTCTCTGCTCAACCCGTTCCAGTGCCTCACCACCCTCACAGTAAAGAACTTCTTCCTTATATCTAACCTGAGCTTCCCCTGTTTCAGTTTGAACCCATCACCGCTTGTCCTGTTGCTACAATCCCTGATGAAGAGTCCTTCTCCAGCATCATTGTAGCAACCGTCACAAACCAGAAGCTGCTCTGAGGTCTCCACTCAGCTTCTCTTCTTCAGGCTTCAACTTTCTCAGCCTAAGACCCATGAAACCCAATGAAATGCATCCCAGAGGCCTGAGGGAACTGGCCAATGCAGTTGCCAAACCATCCATCTTCGTATTTGAAAAGTAGTGGCAGTCAGGCCAAGTCCCCAGTGACTGCAGGGAAGGGAATATATATATGGGTAATAAGGACCCTCTGAACTACAGAGCAGCCAACCTCACCTCAGTGCCTGGCAAGATCATGGAGCAAATCCTCCTGGAAGACATGTCAAAACATACGGAAGACAGGGTGGTGATTAGAGACAGCCAACACGGCTTCACCAAAGGCAAGTTTGGACTGACTAATCGAGTGGCCTTCTACGATGGAGTAACTGCATCAGAGGACAAGGGAAAATGTATTGATGTCATCTACCTGGACTTCTGTAAGGCCTTTGACACAACATTCTCGTCACTAAATTGGACTGATATGGGTTTGATAAGGAATGGAATAGATGGCTCTGTCCATCTGACAGTTATAGTCAACAGCCCGATGTCCAAATAGAAACCAGTAATGAGTGGTGTCTCTCAGCAGTCTACAGTGGGACCAATACTTTTTAATCTCTTCATCAGTGACATGGACAGTGGGATCGAGCGCACCCTCAGCAAGTCTACAGATGACACCAGGCTGAGTGGTGCCATTGATAAACTTGAAGGGATCCCATAAAGAGGGATCTCAAAAGGCTTGAGTCATATACCCATGTAAAGCAAGTTCAATAAAGCCAAGTACAAAGTCATGCACATGGGTGGGGACAATCTATAGGATGAATACAGGCCAGAGTTATGAAAGGATTGAGAGAAGCCCTGTGGAGAAAGCACTGGGGATACTGGTGCATGACAAATAGGGTATGAACCAGCAGTGTGCACTCGCAGCCCAGAAAGCCAACTGCATGCTGGGCTGCATCAAAAGGTGTGAGACCAGCAGGTAGAAGGAGGTGATCCTGCCCCTATACCCTGCTCCTATTCCTCACCTGGAATACTGTGTTCAGCTCTGGGGCTCCCAACGCAAGAGGGATATGGGTCCAGAGAAGGGCCATGAAAAAGATCAGGGTGTTGCAGCACCTCTCCTATGAACACAGACTGAGAGAGCTGGGCTTGTTCAGCCTGCAGAAGAGAAGGCTCTGGGGAGACCTCAGGGCAGCTCCAGTGCCCAAAGAAATCTGTACAAGAAACCTGGAGAGGGGCTTTGGACAAGGGCCTGCAGGCACAGCACAAGCGGGAATGGCTTTAACCTGACAGAGGGGAGACTGAGATGAGCTCTTAGGCAGAAGTTCTTCCCTATGAGGGTGCTGAGATGCTGGCACAGGGTGCCCAGAGAAGCTGTGGCTGCCCCATCCCTGGCAGTGTTCAAGGCCAGGTTGGACACAGGGGCTTGGAGCAACCTGCTCTAGGGGAAGGTGTCCCTGCCTGTGGCAGGGGTTGGACTAAGGTGATCTTTAAAAGGTCACTTCCAACCCAAACCAGTCTGCAATTCCACGGTTCTATGTCTAAAATAATACCTCCATGCAAAAAAAGAACTTAAACTGAGCCATGAGCTTTAATCCTTTTCTTATATGTATTTGTTGACCTATCTGTCAGCAGTACCTGTTGACAAACGCACTTGTCATGCTACCTAGGTGCTCCTGTTTCCTAGTAAAACAATAAAGGAAAATTCAAACGCTCACATTTCAGGAAAGGAAGCCAAATCAGAGCACTAAAAATAAGCCTACAGAGTGCTGGCAGACTTAGAAGACAAAGCCAGTTTATGTTTTATGAAGTCTACATTAACGTCTTGTTTTCTTAATTCTGTACAACCACGAGGAGTAAGAACATTATTTTAGGCATGGAAGTTGTAATTCTGGTACCTCCAATTCAATGAAAAACAGATCAGAGCAAAAAAAGGTCTTTCCTGACAAGCAGAGTGAAGTAAAAACAATTAGAGCTAAAGCAAGGTAACAAATAATTAAAAGATCATGCATGTAACAATAGCTTAATTTACAGCATAAAAGAATGTATTAGCTTTGGCAGGTGTAAATGAAAGTGAAGTTTGATTCACTCAATGAAGGTTGGCTGTACTACAGCAGGTCCCGTTAATCATAAAACGATTCCCGAGGGCACACTGACGTGACTGTAAGTATGGAACGGATTTGCTTACATATCTCCAAAGAATCATTCCATTTCCCCAGAGGAGGCCTGGGGATCTCCTGGAGACACAGCCTGGGAGAGCCTAGCGGAGGATCACAGAAGGCAGCACACTGGACTCTTCCCTTTGTGAGGTGAAGGCCTGCGGGTGCACCATGCAGAGGAAGGACACTCCACTCTCTCCATAGTCATTGTTTGAAGAAGTCCAGCATCTTCTGTATTAGAACACCTGAGCACAGCTCACCTGTGATTTCAAGGTCTATTGTAACACTTGACACTTGTTTTTATACACATATACCCCTTCACTAAGGAATGCAAAGGAAATTACTCAAAGACATCACTTCCTAATTGTCCAGAGACTTAAAGGAAGATGTAAGGCACAGCTGCAGGTCTCTGCTCCAAACTTCTGCTCACTGTTGAGCTGACCCCATATCTAGATGGGGCTGCTGAGAGCCTTGTCCAGACAAGTCCTAAACATCTCAAAGAATAAAGCTTTCCCAGCTGACCCTGGATACCCATTCCAATGTGAAAACACCCACTAACAGCTGTAATTTCCTTGTTGCAACATGATTCCATGTACATAGCTCCTCACTGTTATGGAAGTTATTCACCAGACGGCTCAGAGCCCTCAGTCCCAGACAAAGCAGTCAGAATGTGGAGAAGAACCAGAGGGAAGCTCAGTAGCTACAAGGATCAAACTCTGCAAAGGGTAATGAATTAATGAAACACTGCAAGACCCAGACTAGGTGGAAGCAAGCCTGATGGTGTCTCACAAGGATCAATGTCCAAGTGCAGGGCCCTGCACATCTGGATCGGGGCAATTCCAAGCACAAATACAGGCTGGGCAGAGAATGCATTGAGAGCAGCCCTGAGGAGAAGGACCTGGGGGTGTTGACAGATGAGAAACTGAACATGACCCAGCTTCAGTGTGTGCTTGAGCCCAGAATCTCTCTATGTCCTGGGATGCAGGTCGAGAGAGGAGATCCTGCCCCTCTACTCTGCTCTCGTCAGACCCCACTTGCAGCACTGTGTGCAGTTCTGGTGTCCTCAACGTAAGAAGGACATGGAGCTGTTGGAGCAAGTCCAGAGGAGGGCCATGAGGATGATCAGAGGGCTAGTAGACCATCTCTCCTATGAACACAGGCTCAGAGTGTTGGCCTTGTTCAGGCTGGAGAAGGCTCTGGGGAGACCTTAGAGCAGCTCCAGTGCCTAAAAAAATCTGTACAAGAAATCTGTAGAGGGAGTTTTTACAAGGGCCTGTAGTGACAGGACAAGGGGAATGGCTTTAACCTGACAGAAGACAGGATTAGATTGGATATAAGGCAGAAGCTCTTCCCTGTGAGGGTGCTGAGGCGCTGGCACAGGGTGCCCAGAGAAGCTGTGGCTGCCCCATCCCTAGCTCAAGGCTAGGTTGGATGCGGCTTGGAGCAACCTGGTCTAGTGGAAGGTGTCCCTGCCCATTGAACAGTTTGAGCTTTAAGGTCCCTTCCACCCCAAACCATTCTGTGATTCTATGATGTCCTACCTGGCAACGGCATTACATTAGGAGACAGTGTCATTATCACAGAGAATCACAATTTAAGAGATAACTTACAAGAATACAACACTAAAGAAGCAAAACAAGGATGGATACTGCAAAAGGGCAAAGGGAAATCTACGTGGCTGACAAAAGTCAATGAATGACAGTAATAACAAGGATGAGAACCAATTGAGAACTGTAAAAGGACTTCCCAAGAGTGACTGTGGGCAACTGATAATGTGCAATTAAACAGCACATGAGCTTTTATCTAGATAAATACTACACAGTGCACACACAGAGGAAAAAACAACTCCATCTCCATGTATAAAAGGATGGACTCTCAGCTGACTTGGTGCCACTCAAGAGTGATCCCCTTCAGACAGGTGAGTCAAATCCATGTCTTGAGCAGCCATCAGGAAACTGAGCCACATGCTAGAAACTCATGAGAAAGGAACTGGAAACAAAACAGAGAATGTCATCATGCCCTTGTACAAACCCATGACTTTCCCACATCTTCGAATGTGTGTGCCGTTCTGCTCCTTCCACGGGAGCTAGAAAGGGCAATGAAGAGGCATGACCGAGTGGGTTAGACATCTCTGTCCAGAGAAAAAGTTATTGAGTATGTGATCAAGGACTGGAAAGCCAGGAAAAGTAGAGGTTAGGTAGGAAATGCTTTCCACTCTCTTTTCCAGTACAAGGCCTCAGGACCATCAGATAACAGTACAAGGAGACAATGTCAAGACCAACAAGAAGACAGTTATTCTTGAACTGGGTGGCTGCAGAATTCCCAGTCAAAGGACACTACAGGTGTTAGAAAATAGCATGGATTTGCCAGGAGACTGGAGAATTTCATGGAAGAAAGAATAACTGGTGCTTTCTGAAGAGCTAGAGACCACATCCAGCTATAGCAGTCCCTCTGACAAAACCAGTTTGAAGCTGCAGGAGCATCAGAGGAAAACAGCACATAACCTTGTCTTAACTTACCCTTTTGCCAGGGATTTGGAGCAGAGGACTGTGGACTAGATGGACCTAATAGGGTCATCGGCATGTCTTTAAAAGGTTCAGTCAGAAGGGGTATTTCAGCTGAGAAGGTTGGTATAAGAACAAATGGGTATAATAAGGCCTCCAACAGTTTAAAGATGGAAATGAGAAGACCTCTGGCCATACAGCGAAGCTCTAAAACAGCCATCACTGAAGTAAAACAGGCAAAAGCAAACCATGAAGACAACAATTCAGTCTGTTTGCAAACAGGCATGGTGCCCAAAGAGACCGGGGTGCAGGCCTGAAGGGCAAAGGGCTCCAGGAAGGCTGGAGATTCTTCAAGAAGGACATCTTAGGGGTGCAGAAGCAGGCCATCCCCATGTGCTCAGACATGTGCTGGCAGGGAAGGAGACTGGCCTGGCTGAACAGAGAGCTCTGCCTGGAATTCAGGGGGAAAATGCAGAGTTTATGACCTTTAGAAGAAGGAGCAGGCAACTCAGGAGGACTACAAGGATGTTGTGAGGTTATGCCCAGAGAAAATTAGAAGGGCCAAAGCCCAACTAGAATCTGGTTACTGCCACAGACAGACAATAGACAGTAAGACAACAAAAATGATTCTATAAATACATTAGTAACAAAGGGAGCACTATGGAGAGTGTCCATACTTTGTGTAATGTTGGAGGAAACATAGTGATAAAGGATGAGAAAAGGCTGCAGTACTTAATGCCTTCTTGGCCTCAGTCTTTAACAGCCAGACCAGTTGTTCTCCAAGTACCCAGCCCCCTGACCTAGAACACAGGTACAAGGGACAGAATGAAGCCTCCATAATCCAAGGGGAAATAGTCAACAACCTGCTACCACTTCAAACAAGTCTATGGAGTCAGGTGGGATCCAAGGGTACTGAGGGAGCTGGCAGAAATGCTCACGAAGCCACTTCCCTATCATTTAGCAGCAGTCCTGACCAGGAGGTCCCAGTTAACTGGAGGGTAGCAAATGTGATGCCCACCAACAAGAGGAGCCAGAGGAGAATCTGGGAACTCCAGGCCTATCAGTCTGACCTCAGTGCTGGGGAAGGTTATGGAGCAGATCATCTTGAGCACTATCACATGGCATGTACAGGACCACCAGGAGCCCCAGTCAGCAGAGGCTTATGAAAAGCAGGTCCTGCTTGACCAGCCTCATCTCCTTCTATGGTGACCCACTCAGTCGACAAGGGAAAGGCTGTGGATATTGTTCACCTGGACTTTAGTGAGGACTTTGACAGTTTCTAATGGCATTCTCCTGGAAAAACTGGCTGCTCATGGCTTGAATGGGCATATGCTTCACTGAGTGAAAGACTGGCTGGATTGCTGAGCCCAAAGAGTGGTGGTGAATGGAGTTCAACCCAGCTGGTGGCCAGTTACAAGTGGTGCTCCCCACAGCTCAGTACTGGGGCCAGTTCTGTTTATCAGTGATCTGGATGAGGGGCCTGAGATCACCCTCAGGAAGTCTGCAGACCAAGTTGGGAGGAGTGCTGATCCGTTTGAGGGTGGAAAGGCTTTACAGAGGGATCTGGACAGGCTGGATGGAAGGGCTAAGGCCGGCAGTATGTGGTTCAAAAGGCAAAGTGCTGGGTCCTGTATCTGGGCCACAACAACTTCCTGCAATGCTCCAGGCTTGGGGGAGAGTGACTGGAAAGCTGCTCATGGAAAAGGACCTGAGGTTGCTGACTGAACACAAGCAGCTTGTGCCCACGCAGTCAAGAAGACCAACACCATCCTGCCTGCATCAGAACCAGTGTGGCAGCAGGGCCAGGGGACTGACTCCCTCTGGGCTGGGCACTGGTGAGGCTGCACCTTGAATCCTGTGTTCAGTTCTGGGTCCCTCACTACAAGAGNGACCAACATCCTGGCCTGTACCAGCAGTAGTGTGGCCAGCAGGGCCAGGGCAGCGATCAGCCCCTGTGCTGGGCACTGGTGAGGCTGCACCTTGAATCCTGTGTTCAGTTCTGGGTCCCTCACTACAAGAGAGGCATTGAGGTGCTGGAGCAAGGCCAGAGCAGGGCAATAGAGCTGGTGCAGGGTTTAGAGAATAACTCTCATGAGGAACTGCTGAGGTAACTGGGGTTGTTCAGCCTAGAGAGAGGGAGGCAGAGGGGAGACCTTATTGCTCCCTCCCTACAACTACCTGAGAGTGTAGCAATGTGGGTATTGGGCTCTGCTCCCAAGTAACAAATATTAGGGCAATTTGCACCAGGGGAGGTTTAGCCTGGATACTAGGAGAAATTTCTTCACCAAAAGGATTGCCAAGAATTGGAACAGGCTGCCCAGGGAAGTGGTGGAGTCACCACTTCTGGAGGGATTTAGATGTGCTAAGGGACATGGTTTAGTGGTAGACTTGGCAGTGTTAGGTTAACCATTGGACTTGATGATCTTAAAGGTCTTCTCCAGCTTAAATGATTCTATGATTCTGTGACTTTGCAGACAGTGACCAAGGACACCCTTGATTTTGTTTCTAGAGCTTCACGACTGACAGCAAAGCCAATGCAAATGTCATCTGTACAAAGGGCAAGCATCCGACCACAATGAAGATGGACAGACACATCCAGAAGTAAAGGAGCAAACTGAGGCCAGGGAATGGGCACAGGAACAATCACCTGAGACGCTGATAAGCTTTGACTCACTCCCTTGCCTGGGATCCCACAGCTTTTCCTTCATTTACAGAACTGGTTAAGTGGGATGATTCTGTTCTCACCTCTGGGGCTGAGGGAAGGGAAACCCAATGGTGTGTTTGGGAAAATTAACATGGAAAGAGATCACTGGAAGTCTCCACTCAAAGTCCTTGTTCACAGTAAACTGCAAAGCTAAGTGAGGTTGTCACAAGCACCTCAGAAAACAGAATGTCCCCATCCTCCTTGGCAACCTGTGCCAGTGCTGAACCACCCTTGGGAGGAAGGAGAGGTTTTTATCTTACATACTTCACCAAGTTCATGATAAAGTATGATTTTCATTCTAATGCTTTTATGAAGTCAGAACACACAATGGCTAAAACAAGGTCTTCCTGGCCATGAGACAATGAAGGATTAAAAGTCACAAGTATCTAAAATTCTCCCTGATCCCAAGAGAATTCCAAGCAAGCAATCCATGCCAAAGTGCTACCACCTACAGATAATATAACCTGCCCCACCAATCACAGACACCAGCCTCCGCCTCTCAAATGGGTACCCGAGCCCAGAGACTGAGACCAAGTTATTGAGGATTTCTGCATCACAGAATCAACCAGGCTGGAAAGGACCTTTAAGATCAAGAAGAGAAGGCTGTAGAATGCTTCCATGGATGCAGATCCAAGGATACACAAGGCCTTGTAATTAATGGCTGATAGCAAACTGAACATGAGTTCCCAGTACAAGACTTCTGAGGGGGTTACTCCTGAATGAATGGAACCACTGGTGCATAGAGAGGAATCTTCTTCAGGAGCAGGAATAGAGAGACCATTTTTACCTGACTATATACAGGATTGGTGTGACCTTTATGGGAGTAGCATGGGCAGTTTTCACTCGTGTACTCCAAAAAAAGATGCTGACAAATTGAAAACTACCAAAATAGAACAAAGAAGGATTTCTAGTAACTCCCTCCCCCCCTTACAGAGAGCCTTAAAAAGCCCAGTATATTTAGCTCATCACAGAAAAGGTTAAAAGGCGTTAAACATGGCCTAGGAGTACTACAAAGGGAGAAGACTGCTGACAGCAGAGGGCTCTTTAACGCACAAGAGCCAGTGGATCTAGCTGAAACTAGACAAATGCCACACAGAAATTGTGCAAAATCTGAAAAGCAGGAGAAATCGGCCACTTGGAAAACTTGCCCAGGGATGTAACATATACCTGGAAATCTGCAAGGGCTTTATTTATTCTACTCTAAAATAAATACCTTCACTGTTTTCTGTAAAGTCCAACAGGTGACATTTCCTGCCATGTGCTGTGCAGGAGCGGCCTGGGCAGTTGTTCATACCAGGTTTTTCAATACTAAAGTCATTAGCAGTCATATAGAGAGGTTGGCCAAGAGGTGATGAGGTCTACAAGACATGGGTGAAAAGGTACTTTGAAAGCAACGGTGCAGGGAAGCTTGATGGATAATCACAACTGGATAAACCACTCTTCATATTGGGTGGACCTCCCTCATGTGTCTGGCCAACTCTGAACAGTTCTGAGGGAATTCACTTCGTCTACTGCACTACCTGAAAGAAGAACAGCAGTATTCCCAAAACACTATGCTGTAGATACACTTTATATCTGACACACTGTGTTATATATCTCAATATAAAATCTAAGATATAACATTGTGTATTATACACTATATAATACAGGCTCTTATATATATTGTGATATATACACACAGGCATTAATATATATACACACAGTATATCCAATCCACTGTCCAAAGAGATGCAACCTTCACTTAAGTGATCTATAACACAGAGAGAGCTTGTGGAAGAAACATCAATCAAGGTATCACCAAGTGCCTTGGAAGGCAGGGAAGCAGAAGACTAACATTTTCCAGCTAAACTGATCTAGGATGTCACCAGGGGAAGAGACATGAAGGAAGACTGAAAGCACCCAGCTACCCTTCTTCAACCAAGCCCACACAGAGCATCGTTGGCTGAAATTGCTCGGAGAAGACTCCGGGTTACCCTTTGGTTTGTAGGTGAAAATACTACCACAACAATCAATCAAATATTGATATTTTTACAGGAGACAGTAACAAATCAGTGTTTGCTGCCACAACAAATCCAGAAAACAGGCTGTCAGAGGTTTCTGCAGGAGCACTACTGGTGGAGTTCTGCAGGTAGGTCAAGGCTTCTGAAGCGACTGTTTCCTCACAAAGCTGACTTGTGTACAACTTCTTCACATATGCCAAATCCTCCCCCCAGAATCCTGGAAGCCCAAATCAGCCAACCAGACTAAGGGAGAGAGGAGAAGCTCAAACCACTTGAGCTGGAAGCATCCCCTTCTGTCTCATCACTCTCCACACACATCCAAGGACATGGGTTGTGGGCTCGCAATTGCCCACCCCATGACTTGAAGGACAAAAGATTCTCCGGTGTTCAGCTCAGTACAACACAAAGAGCAATGGTACATGTGCCTGGGCAACCCAGCAACACGTCCTGGGGACTGCTGCAGCTTCAGTAACAGACAAGGTACTTAGATGGAACAATTCATGTTCATGTTAACCCATCCGCTGTGACCAGGCTTGGGTAGTGATGACACGAGTTCATTCTGCACAGAATACAGACCCTGGGTGTAGCATACTGGCTTAAGAGCATGATGCTTTCAGAGATGCTGCCACTTCTAAACACACTTGGAGCTTGTGTTGCCTTTTCCTTTGGTCTTTCAGAAATTTGTAATGCATTACTATTCTGTACTGCACTAGTAACACTCCTCAAGAAGGACAGATGGAAGAGGCAGAGTGATAAACACAGGAAGTACACTTCATACCTCCATAGCATCTCCTAATGGAGGAAGAAAGAGATCAGAAAATCCACTGGAGGCAAGAAAGTAGTTTATTTGTCTGGAAGAGGATGGGAGAAAGAAACAACAGAAGTGGGGCAGACACAGCCTGACAGAGGAGGAAACCAGGTCCTCAGAAGAAAAGGCAGACACCCAAAGAGGAAAAATATAAGACTGGCCAAACATTCAGGTACATATTTAAGGAGGGGCCCAACTGAATAGATGCTCAGACCGATCCCAGAGAGTACCTTTGCAAAGGTATGACACCTCAGATGTGGTAAATAAATAACCCTTCCCTACACACCTCTGTATTCCACAGCGACTGCTCCCCCTGACTCCACCTCCATCCCACAGGAAAACGCTGATGGACATGAAGGAGCTTCAGGAGGCCCCAGGGGGGTATACGAGTCGTGCCACAGGCTGAGCTTTTGGAAGGAGAAAACTTACCTGATTAATTTCAGCTACGAACAAAAATAGAGTGGAATACTTCAGTTGGAAGGGACATACCATGACCATCTAGTGCAACTGGACTAGATCCTCCCCCTCTTGAGGAAATACACGGATCAGGGTGCTTTTAGCGATGCCACTATGCTATAGAATCATAATCCCTTGCATGCCCATTATTATTTTGGAACACAAGTATGCCCACAAGAAACCTTATTGTAATTCCTTGTGCAGACAAACCTGAAGGTTTCAGAGGTATCCAAGGGGTACAAAATCTAGGGGAGGAGGTAAATGCATATGAAGAGAGGTAAGGGCAGGCCACTGCAGCAGGTTAGACCAGTTACTCATCTTCATTAGGATTCACTGCACAGTTCATTTTCAAATGTTCAGAGGGGTTTTATCATTTCTAACAAGAGCCATGGTACTGCACTGTTCACTCCTTGGCCATACTTGAAAAGCTCCATCATGAAACACAACTGGGAAAGCCTGGTGTGAAAGACCAGATCATTCCCAAGAACTTGGGGAAATACACGAACGATTGGTTGTGCAGTCACCTATGACAAATATAAATAAAACAAAAAAAACCCCAATTTGGTCCAAGAAACCGGGGCAGGGAAGGATGAAATTCATTCCAATGAATAATTTGACCATTCATATTTACATGCATCCATCCATGGTCATGATGATTGTGGAGCTCCAGTCCTTCAGGAGCGCATGTGCAGCAAAACAGTGATGCACAACACCCTCTTAGAAGGGTTAGAAGAAAGGAGGCTCCAGCCTTCAACTCAAACAACTGTGGGATTCAGCTGATGTGCTGACTCGCTGAACGTGGTGGGAAGTCAGGGCTGAACTCTAAAGCTTTAGGCATACGCATACCCAAAGGGTGTGTAACCAAGCTCCACCATTGAGGTGGATGCAAAACAAATGGCATTTCCAACTCCTTCCCCCCTGCTCTCCTGCTACACGCCTCAGGTTAATGGTCCACTACTTTTCGCTCACTTTTTCTGTGCTGGAAAGCACAGCGGTTCCCATGTAATCCACCCAAGACAATCAGAGATAATGAAAACAGATTTGAGTGGCTAGCTCGGTAAGGACACGCTGCTCCTCAAGAATCACAGCACTGCAAAATAGACCCTGCAGACAAAAGGAATACGAATTCTTACAGTAGCCATCCTGAAAACTAAGTAACTGGCTGTGGAACTACAGGCAGCCACAGCACCGAGACAAACAGCAAAGAAAGATACTGCCCATCTCAAAAGCAACTTGAGGCACATACAATAGCTACCAAGGCAGAACTCGATGGCAAGCAAAAGCAGTGTGCAAAGTGATGCCACAGTGACCAAATGGCTGCCACTTCCAACAGCACAGCGGCCACTCGGCAAAATACAATTGGCAATGCGCTGGGCAGCAGCAGCAGCCACAGGCCAGCAGCCTGCAGAAGCCAGCGGGGCAGAACTGCCACTGCTCTCGACCCATGGCACAGCCACAGCTGGGAAATACAGATGCTGCCTCTTCAAACCCCCTCAGCAGCAGACAGACAACCAGCCCTACATGCCGAGGTTCAAAGGGAGTTCAGCCACCATCCTGATGCCGCCCAACCGTTCGGGTCTTGTCTGCAGCCCGGTCCCCAGGCAGCAACCTGCCTTCCAAAGGAGTGGGCAGCGGGTCCCCCGACTGAGTGGCATCGTGGAGGGGGCGAATCCCCCCCGTGCCTGCCACGGAAACGGAGGACGAGCAAACGCACAGCTCCGTGCCCCGCTTCCTCCGATGGAAAACATTCCCAAATATTCCTGCCCGCACCTGTATAAGCGGGAACAATACGAGGCTCGCCGGGAGAAGGGGGCGGTTTTGGGGGCCGGCAGCGTGCCGCCTGGTCCCGTCCGTCCTCCACCCCCCC
>NDXB01001822.1:27763-41413 GCA_002631895.1 Agapornis roseicollis | reverse complement strand
ACTTAGCAGTTTGCTTTAGAACACAAGTGATCTTCAAATCTGATCTTATGCTAACTTTCAAACAACTCATTACATGGAAAGTCTCGTTTGAGCAGTGAATTAAATATGCATAACTTCCACTTTCCCCCAGGGTATGGGATTTGATATTCAGAAATAACCTGTCTTGGTGAAAGTCATTTCTCAAGAAACAGTTCTTTGAACACAATTCTGATTTGAGAGATGATTGAAAAGGTACAGTTCCATGCAGTTGTGGAGGTAAGAGACCACAAAAGCCAAAAATTAACATAGTCTGAAAAGGTATTTAGTTCTTCATAAATTATAAGGTTGTTGAGATTTGGTAATTTAGAATTGAATTTGTCTTCTAGCAGATAGAGAATCCTAATGCTGCAACTGGATAAAACAGAACCAACTCTCTAAATACCTGAAGAGCTTTGCACCCTCGTACATCTACCTGTTTCCCATGACCTTTTACCCAACCAGTCTTCTATTAGCTATGAATTAAACAGAGATAGACAAACACAAATTCACTAAGTGAATTAAATTCTAGCCATGTTTAAGTAAAAGAGTCTTCCCCACTGCCTACATTGCAATTGTATTATTTTTATTTTCTAATACTCTTATCTTCCAGGCCTTTCTTACAGATGTTTGTTTAGATGCATTTCAGGCAAACCATTTCTCACCAAAAAGGGAATGTCAGCAACATCTCCAGCTAACACAATTCTTTTCTTATGGTAATTCTTAGTGAGGAATGGGATTTGTATCACCTGGTTTGGTCTTCTCCTGCACTTTCTAAGATTATAGCATAAGCAACTTGTGCTTTCTTCCTTGCTTCTATTATTTTTCATGTCAACATAAAGTTAGTACTGTCAGCGTTTTATCATAATGAGGTGGTTGTCTGTTTCTCCTCCCAGGCGGTGGACTTGGCAGTCCTGGGGCAACAGTTGAACTCCATGGTCTTAAGGGTATTTTAAAGCCTAAATAATTCTATGATTTGTGTGAAATTTTTGCTAACCATACAGTACCACAGCGTTCCAGAAATACTGCTGGAGGTACAGAAAAACTGAGAGGCCTCACAGAGACTGGTGAAATGAATAGCTTTACAGACAAAAGAAACAGTCTCCAAAGCTTTATCTAGGTCCTGGTAGAAAATTAATCTGAAGACCTGATTTGCCTGCCAGAATTAGGGAAAAAAATGATGAAAAATCAAACATTTGTATTTAGAGCAGAGTCTGAACCAAGCTTCTGGATGCTAGGATTAGGATAAGAGTCCAAATTTTGGCATCTGGATGGTTAGATATGCATTTAAGTTCAGATATGAATCTGTAGAAAACTTTGTTGAAATAGTTGTTCTATTGAGATGAGATGATCTGTGCTGCTGAAAATGTTGTAGGAAGTCTCTTCCATTAGTTATTTTTGTTCTTTCCTAGCTAGTTGTAAACCAAAGCAGAAGAGATTCTGAGAAGTCACTTAATACTGCTGCAACTGCTTAGCTTCCATTTCCTGCAAACATAATAAAAACCAAATTCAATTGAGATAGACAAGGTTCTTACATATTCTTGTTCATGGACTTGGCTGTTTAGTTTTTAAAAGGCTGTTTTCCCAAATGTCATTTTTATTAGTTTATTTGTGCTTTTATTGGATTGTGTTGGATAATTCAGAGGGCATCTTGGTAAAGTATTTCCTGGCTTTAAAAATCTCAGATTTATTTTCTGTATAATCTGAAATATACTGGTCTATTAGCTACTAGCTGCTGTCCCTTAGCAAATAGCACAGAAAGCAGCAGGTCCTAGTTTCATAAAACAATAAATTCTCTGAATCCAAATGAGGCAACCAGTAATTCTGAGTCTTAACCTTTCAGTTGTATTGAAACCTTTTACTTTTACTGGAGAATAGCTTTGGTTTATTTGCAGTGGGAGCCTTGGTGAAATTCAGTCTGGCAGAGAGAAATAGCAACACTTTTACAGGACTATAACTCTTGTTCTGTACACTCTTAAAGAGATCTGCCAATTGAGTATTTAAGATAACAATCTTAACCCCTGAGTACTGCATGAATTCCTGCTTAGGCTTTGGTGATGCTGTAACATAAAATCTCCCGCTGCTTGCTGTGGGTTTTTCTCTATTGCAATTTGTATATTTCAGGTAGTCAGGAACAAATTTATATGAGTATAGTCTTAGTCTGGTATGGCTGCAAGTTCAAAGAATAAACCATCCATGGACAATAAGTGTTCAGAATGCAAAGACAAGAAAATGAGCTCTGGTACTGTCTACAGCATACATCGAAGACATGAATGAATATCTGGGCAAGACAGTGAATTTTAAACTGATTAATAGAGGAAAAGTAGCTCTGCACATCACATGCAGATTCACAGCTAATGTACAGGCACATAATCCATTTAGATTAGTGGAATTACAAAGAATTACATAATTGCATAATTTTGAGTCAGTTTATCTAGGGCATCATAAACTTGATGCAAATGGCTTCCGAAGAATTCATCTTAATGAATTCAGTCAGTGCCTGCCTGGCCTCTGTAAGGAATATGAAGTGGAGTAAAGTAAAAAGAACTTTCTTCATTGCCTTCAATTAACATCTGATATTAACCCAAAATATATGGACTAAATATCTTAGCATATCTGCTTTTCATGGAGGGGAATATTTTCATTTAAGTTTGCACTGACAAGGAAACTAAAAATAACAACAATTGACTGAAGGGGTTGTTATTATTGGCAGACAACAAATACAAGACTTCAAGCAGGACCGTTGCTTACATGTGTAAAACCAACTCACAGACCTGAGGCACTTTCCATAGTATAAACACAACTGTGACGGAAAGCCAAGTTTCCTTATCTTTATCACTGACTAAATTCAGTGGAAAACTAATGCATCCTACTTTTCAAGACCTTTTGTAAAAGTCTGAACAAATGCTTTGCAACCATCCTTGTGGCAACACTGTAAACATCTATGACTTTAGTGATTGGCACAAATATTCCGTAAGACAAAATAATTTACAACTGACAGATGAGGTAGTTTCATTCCTTTTGTACATCAGGTTACCTAAAATTGAAGGTCTTTTGCATATGTGCATTTAAGAATGAGAAACATGTCTTAGCCATTTTTCAAGACCCATGATTCAAAGGCACAAACCAAACAAGCAGACTCTCATAGACAATTCCAACAGCCATGAATGAGGAATGATTAGTGAAAAAGCAGGTAAATTTGGCTGCTGATATAAGGGACAGGTGGAGTAGAATATAAGGAAAGAACTATTATTTTGTTAAGAGTTAAGTCGGGAGTTGCTGCTGCTCACCAGCAAAGTTATCATAACCACAAATTCCTGCATTTTCATCACAATACAATTGTGTCCCACAGAACCTGACCGCATATTTATGTCTCTAAAAAAGCATCACTCAATCTGACATGACAGAGTACTGGTGAGAGGGTATTTATGCCTTCCTTTCAAAATGTTAAAAGTAAAGATGAAAATGCAAGTGTATTTCATACAAATACAGGGAAAAGAGGAGCTGGACTGGAACTGCACATACTTCTTTCAGTCTCACCTACTTTTAATGCATTTCTTCTAAGGATCTTCAGTGCAAAAGGAGCCCTACCACAATGAAAACTTCACTTCATAGAAAGCCTGGCCTGTGCATTTGTGAAGTACATGGTGAGCCCTCCTGTGCATGGCTCTTCATGTAAATCAGAAAATGAAATGTTAAGATTCTTCTTAAAGTTCTCTGTTATGGAATAAATTGAAATATTTCCCACTATGTGATAATTCTGCGCAAGTAATATGAAGCTAGTATTTACCTGGACATATTTATAGATTACTAGAAGAGGATCTAATAGGTGTTACTGCCAGATACTGGCTGAAGACAAACACTTTATCTAGAGGGTTAAAATTTTAATAAAGGTTCCTCCTTTCAGACTTCATGTTTTTCAGCCTCACTACCTTAAAAAGTAAGTGTCTTGAGATCCTAATTATCTTCTCTGCCTTTTGTTCTTTTGAAAAGTAGGAAAGGCTAGAAAGGTACTTTGAATTTGGGGAACAGATTATTAAGGTTCAGACTGAATTATACATTTTTTGTGATATGTTTTACCACAGATGTTGATTCTTCTCAGATGATCATGATCAATAATATTTAGTAATACTTCAAATTCTACCTCTTCTGTACGTCAGAATTTAAGTCGGTAAATATTCAAGACTGGCAACACAGAACAAAGCTATGCATACTCCAACCACAAGTGCCATGTTGAACACTTAAGTGTAAACTCTATACATTTCAAATAAGTTTTCTGCAGTTCTATTCAAAAAGGGTAGTAATGTATATCCCTCATCATGAGTCAGGCATATTGACAACTCAGCATAGGCACTGTGGATAATAGATGTAGGTACAATTTCTTATGTNTAAGTTTTCTGCAGTTCTATTCAAAAAGGGTAGTAATGTATATCCCTCATCATGAGTCAGGCATATTGACAACTCAGCATAGGCACTGTGGATAATAGATGTAGGTACAATTTCTTATGTGAGTAGAGCTAAAACAGTAAAAAAAAAAAAAAGATGCCTTATGAGCCCTGGGTTAATAATTGTCTCCAGGTCTCATTTATGTAGACAAGAAAGGGCACAAGGATTATAAATATTGCTGTATATCTTTTTATGGGTAAAAAGAATAAATTTAGTTACGTATATAGTTTAGTGATGTGTTTTTCTCAGCTGCCACAATGATTAAGAATGTCATTATCAAGTATACATCAACTTTCCAAATGACAAAGCCAAGATAAGTGGCACACAGAGATTGATGGAAGACTGAGAAGTTTTGAAAAGATCTCTTTCTGAGAAAAGAACACAATAAAAAGGTCCATATTAAAAGCAGATCCACATTCTCTTTGATGAAGGTGCTGAGGGGAATTAAGTACTATTCCCCCATGCCTAAGCTGTCTTTAAATATTTACAATATTATTTTAAAGCATGTTAAATCAGGATCACTAGGGGGCTTTGTTTTTTAAATAGAAAGTATAAGGGAAGAAATTATGCAGCTGCAAGAAAGCAGTGCTTTACATACTGTCAGTGCCAGGTATGGGGGTGGCTAGAATGAAACATTCAGAAATCAGAAGAGAAGAATGCTGGGAGAACTAGTGATTCTTTCTCCTCAGTGCCACTTACTCTTTATATTTCCAAGTTATGTAAACTCTTGAAAACCAGACTCTGAAATGGAAGCCATCTAATTCTTAACAGCTAGAAGCATCACTGCCACAAGACTAAGCATAAAGATAGGCCTGCATTTTATCCAAGCTAGTCCATAAGGATGCTTAAGGTTGGCAGTGCTCCTGGAAGAAGTAACTGAATAATTTCAAATAATCTTCCATCTGTACTTGGAGAAATGTCTCTCAGATAAAAATGATTAACAACAATGGATTTACTTTAGGTTTATGTTGTGTCTTCATTAAATCTCCTAGTTTGTGACTTAGATCTTCTGTGACAGAATTTTAGCACAGCAGGATTTGCAGCCAGGTTCTGATCCACTATAGCTCCACATCCTTTCCTGCTACGTGATTGGCTAGCCAGGAAGTGACCATTTTGTATTTATTAGTTTTCTTTCTCTTCGCTAAATGTAGAGCTTTATTTCTCAGCCTTCTATCTCTCCTTCTCCCCTCTTCCTCCATTCCAGTGCATCAAGATAATTTTAATTCTAATCCCATCCCACATACCACTTGTCATCCATCCTGGCTTGGAGCTGTCAGCAAATTCCATAAGCATATTTTTCCTTCCATCATCCAGGTAGCTGATGGAAATATCAGATAGAACCAGCTCTGAACATATTCCCCTAGGACTCCACTTGAAACACCTTTTTGACAGCAAACCTCTGATAGTGCTTTCCAACTGTCTGTGTTGCACCTGGCTCTGCTTCCATCTAGACCAGATGTGTCTGACTCGGGGCACAATTGTCAAGTGGGACAGTGTTAGAAGCCTTTTAGAAGTAAAATTCTGCTTCCTCCTTATCCCCTGGAACAGCCCTTGTCATGTAAGGAAATATATCCATTTTAACATTGCTTTTTCCATTTTACTTTTTTCATTTTATCTTTTAAGAGCTTATAAATAGATTGTATAATATTTTATTCTGGAACTAAAAGGTAGCTCTGGTGGCTAGCAGATGACCAGTCTGTCTTGATTTTTAGAATTTATCCATTTGTTAAAATGCTTTTCCCTGTTCTTTTACCCTGTTGGATCTGCTAAAGTCTAGTCACATTAACTGTCAGTTTTGCATGCCAGTAGGACCTGTTTCAGCACAGTTGACCTTTACTGTGAATCAGTACTTTTCATTTTTACATGTAAATCAATATGTGTTGACGTGGTTCAGTAATGGAATACAGAGGAAGCATATGATTGAAATTAAAATCAGAATAAAATATTGTCAATATTTTTAGAGCTTGAATATGACTCACCTCATAAATAGAACTTTCTCTGGAATCCAGTCTTTTCAATTAAGCTTTCATCAAGAAAATAATCTCAGCTGTAGGATGAATTTTGTACTCAGGATAAAAATGAGAATAAGGAAGATACCTGTTTCAGCTCTGAGATTTTAAAAACTGTTTGAGTTTCAGTAGAGGTTATTGCCATAATTTTTCATTCCATGCAGAATTAATTTGGGGATTTTTTTTTCCACTTAAATTCAGTGAAATTAAGACTGCTGGGCCACAGATACAATCCAGGCCTGAAACTGACAAAAGTATAAAAGCTATCATAACTGGGAAATAAGGAAAGCCATGAGAATTAGGTATGCTCAGTGATAGCTGTACTTTTTTGTTCAGCTCAAGATGAAATCATGTTAACCAGAAAAATCCCTATCAAAACCCTGAGTCTGAACCAACTGGATCAGAAAAATCTGGTGCATTCCATAAACAGAAAATTGATAAATCCCTGGCACCTCTGCAGCTAAAGAAGACAGCACATGTAAAATGAAACACTGTCTTTCCTGTGGGAGAACTCAGAGCTGTAATCATATCACCTCTGAACTTTGTCTTTTGACTGAGCCTGTGCTTTAATTAGTACTGTGATGGAGACATTCAGTGCAGATCTGGTTGCAAGTGTTTACTGACTTTGAATTGTCCTGCACTGCCTTACCATTCAGCTGGAAAAATACATGCAATGTGTTCCTCTCCATTTCAGTGCCAAGTTAGGCAGCATCCCTTATATCACTGATAAAGATACATTACAGGGGGGATTCTGTGTTTGTATTTTGAAGCAATTAAACTTTAAAACTGTCAGTAAACTGTTTCTGTCTTATAAAATGTAGATGCTCAAATGCTTACATTGATGCTTGCTGATGGGTCAGAAAGTGTGGAATCCCCTATATTTCACCTGCTGATCACCGTTCTGAGAGCTTTATGAATGTGTCACAAAGGCACTTCCTCTTCCAGGTGCTTCGTTAGCAGAACCAGCTTCAAAACTGTCTATCCTCTTTAGAGTCTTCATCTTGCTAAGGGCAGAGAGGGGACATTCTGTTGTTCCTCCCTTAGCTTTCTCTCTGCAGGGAAGAACACTCAGAAGGCATCATTGCTCATTAGGTGAGAACAGCCTTCTTTGACGCCTGAGCACTGAACATGAGCAAGAGTTTTTTGAATATCCTGGGACTCTGTCCATTGGAGATTTATCTGCTGGAGATTTATCTTGCTTTATCTGAGGTGAGCTTGGGGAGAAAGAAAGAATCCAAAATTCATAGTAGGAATGGTTCCTTTGAAAAACTAGGAAAAATAGTATTCACAGCAGTAAGTCTCTTTTGTAATTTAGTGAGAAGGCCACAGGCTCTGTTTTAATCCATTTCCAATAGAGTAGATCTTATGACACTTCACTTTTTCATTCAAGTAATGCAGTTTGCTGTCTGCTTACTGCTGAGCTCTTATGAGAAAATGCTGCTCACTGCAGACTGATAAATCTTCCTTTAGCTGAGGGTCTTAAATGAAGTAATAAAATTTTAGAATTGCTTTAAAACTGCTGTCAAAATACTGGTTGCACCTACTTTTATGTGTCAGTCTCCTTGGAGAAGTTGTCTGTTAGGGCTTTAGGATATACAGCAACTCTGTAGCCAGAAAATGCTTTGCCAATTATCATAAAATGGGAGTTCAACATTACAGATTTTGTGAACAGATGCAGTGATTTTGTGGGGCATCATGCTGTTCTGGTTGAAGTCAGCAGCCAGCGCTAGTTCCCTGAAAAAAAACAAAGGACTCATCAATCAGATTATGCTCCACAATGACACTTCTTCAGCATACTTTCAGTTTGGAGGGTGAAACTCAAATTTACCCAAAACAAACCAATCTCTAGTGCCTTATACCTTGCCAAAGCACAGCTCCCACCAAAGCAGTATGCAGCTGTTTGGGGTAAAAGCACATTGCTGCAGCTGTTGGTACATCATCACCATAAACAAGCCTTCACCTCAGAAGATAATGTGACAATAGTGTAGAATAAGTGGAGAGAGCCTTCAGCTTAGTTACAGCTCTTGACACTACTGGCTGTGAAGTAAACTCCTTTTTTCTTTCCCACAATGACACAGGCATGCTTGAGTCTATTTAGTTGAAGTTGCTACAGAGGAATGTGGGTAGTAGACCTGACCAGATCCAATCCAATTAGTCCTTTCTCTGGCAATAAGGAGATGTGGAACAATCAATACTAAGGCATGAGGACTCCTCAATCTCCATATTAAGGTCATCCTGATGCATAGTGGCCATTATTTCTTCCACATTTTATTAGCCTTTACTGCAGTGTGATCAGCTGTGTCATAATCCAGCCCTTTTCAAACCTTTATGATCATCTTGTCATTTCAATGCCTGTTCCTGTGATTATCTGTGGAGAAGTGGGAACATTTAGACACCAAGCACGTAAGAGGGGCAAGGAGAATTTACTAGCAACAAGGTGAAGGTTGTTCTGTCCACTCCAGCAGTAAGTGGGCATAAAGTGTATGTCAGATATTTTCCACCTCAGAACAGAGCACACAAATGGACAGCTTGTGTCAGCTGTTGATCTGATCCAGAGCTTTCCCGCATGCAGAGACTTCACAGATACAAGCTACAGCTCTAGGTTAAAGCACAGACTGAATAGTGGGTTTAACTGACTGGTTTCCATAGCAGAAAACTGAGTTTCATAGGAATGTCCTGCATGGTGAATTTCCCCTCAGGCTTTCATCATGGCTCCTGTGTCCCTTGCCTTTGCAAACATCACCTTGCTTAAAAGGCAACATGGACCATAAAGCACAGAACAAAGTGAATATGCTTGTGTACTATCACTCAAAACCAAAACAGTAGGTTTATAGACAGAATGTAAAATACAGTATTTCTCTCTATCAGAAAGAAGATAATGTTCCAGGCTGCAACAGGAAACCGAAAAGGCCAAAAGGACAACATGAACTGTTGAAAGATATGCAACATAGGTTATGAATGAAAGTTGTGAATGGAACTAAATGCAACTATCAACAGACACAGGAATCAAGAGGTTCACCAGTATCTCAGAGTCTCTCAGAGCAGTACAGCTTTTCCTTTCTATTGAGCTAATCCGTTCCAGGCTACTTTTCTTTGGGTTATATTAGTTTACATCTCCTCCTCCCAAACAAGATTTCATGTTAGACATCAGCTGTCATGAGCTTTAATCATGGTCCTCAGAACTGCTATGCCTGGGGGCCAGTTCTCTTGCAACTCTTTCTCCTGATTGTTTCTGTCAGCCTGACTCCACGGTTCTGTGTTCAAAGATAGCCAAATCGAGAACAACAGATATATATATAGAGAGATAAACCATTATCTTCTGTTTTGAAGTTATGCCTCTTCACAGACAATGCAAGATTATCTTTTCTTTTTTTTCAGCATGTGATGTTTACATCACTCTGTCATGTCAGGGGTAGTTTTAAGGAGCTGACTTCCAGGTTCGCTCTTACAGGACAGTATGCATTTCTGCACACTTTGCTATTCCTATCCAGCTACACTCTTCCCAAATTATTACTACATTTTAATTTTTTTTTCAGTGTATGATAAATCAGTCTCTGCTCCATAAATTTCTGTATCTTGGCTTTATAGCGTTTCCCACTTAGTTTATCCGTGAACTTGATTAATCCTGTGCTTCATGCATCCAGTTTGTTCACCTGTCACAAAGGGAATGAAAGATGGATCTTGCACTGAAATTTATGGTCTCTGTATGCAGCAGCCCTGCCTTATAGCTGCAGTTCTTCATGTAAGTGTATCAGGGAGATAAAACCAACACTAACAACAAAAAGCTTCAACAACAAACCTACCTAATGAGCGTATTGATAAACTTCACATTCAACATCACAGACAGCTTTTAATTAAATCTAACTGCATTTTAATTTCTGTCAGAGGTATTTTGATGTTGAGTTTCAAAAAGATACTAAGACCAAATCCATCTGCACCTAGGCTCCATCGGGACTTTAGAAAGCAATGCGATCTACTCTGAAACTTGTGACTCAATGGGAGGGTCTCCCTTATGCCTTCAGACTCTGTATCAATTGTTTCAACTCAGTTTTACTTCAATTTTCTTTTGTATGTTTCATCCATGTTATAAGTAAGAGAGTGAACTTTGCCACAGAATTCTGTTGAGTTGTGTCTTTAAAATTATATTAAAACTGCTGTTGCTAATACCTTTGATGATTACCCTAAGTGACCCTTGAGGTTATTTATATTTTGTGCAACAATGAACATGCCATAAGGCTTAGTAATAATTAATCTCAGTTACTTCAGAAATACAACTTCTAACAAGTGGCTTCTTAGCGTCATTTTAGTCTCCACTGCATCTTACCTTCTTTTCAGATTTCCATCCATATTTCTAAAACATTGCTCATTTTGACAAATATGACTGCATAGGGCCCAGAATTATATAGAAATGAAAAACAAAAAAAGAAGCACTAAAATATTCTGGGTATATGATATCATTTATCATTTTAGTCTAAAATTGTATTAATTCTATTTAGGTTTTATTTTATTCTATTTAGGCCTATAGTACTTTAGGCACAAAATGTATTATCTCTTCAACTCAGCAACTTATCCAATTTTCTTGCCATCCTAAAGGATCACAGAAGTTATAGTGCAAAACCATATTATATTATCAGGCTCTAGCTGGTTGAAATTACATTCTGACAATACAGATGCCTTTAAATGTAGTACGGATACTTACTTCAGTTTAACCAAAGAAATGCACTTTGTTTATCAGTGCAACTAACACCAGATAGAAACAAAGTCACCTTTAAAACTTGCTAGAATATGGCTAGAGCAGGAACTGGCTTTTCATGTATTTTAACTCTACTTTTTTGATTGCCTGTGATGACTTACACATATATAAAAAATGAGAATTACCAAAATCCTAAACAATAATGAAACTATTCAGTGGGAAATTGACATTTTTTTTTCTAGTATTTCAGTTTTATTTGGCTTAGTTTTGTCCTTTTCATCTATATTTCTACTCAATGTAGGTGATACTTCAGAGAAGATAAATAGTAAGGAATTTAAGACTCTAATTAAACTGTTATCATCTGGGTCTGTCTTGTGTCTCCTAAGATGTAGTGATCCAGCTATAGCTGTAACTGCTGAGCTGCCCAGCACTTCCTACATTTGTTGAATACAAGAGATTATATGCAAGAGATTATATACAAGGTTCTGCAAAGGTCAGCTAACCCACTGTCCTGGTTTTAACTATAATAGAGTTAATTTTCTTCCTAGTAGCTGGTGCAGGACTGTGTTTTTTTAATTTAGTATAAGGATAATGCTGATAACACACCAATGTTTCAGTTGTTGCTGAGAAGCACTTACCCTGATCAAGGACTTTGGTTTCTCATGCACACAAATCTGGGAGAGAGCAGAGACAGGACACCTGACCCAGGCTAGCCTAGAGGTATTCTACACCACAGAGTGTCATGCTCAGTATAGAAACTGGGGGGAGTTGTCCATGAGGGTCACTCTGAATGCTCATCCCTGATCACTGGTCAGGGATGGGCTGGCATCAGTCAGCAGGTGGTGAGCAGTTGTATTGTACATTACTTGCCTTTCTTGGGTTTTATTCCTCACTCCTGTTTTCCTATTGTTATTATTGTTGTTTATTATTGTTATTATTTTACTTAATTTCCATTAGGGAACAGTTCTTATCTCAACCCATCGAATTTGCCTTTTTTCAGACTCTCTTCCCCACCCAGAGGAAGGGATAGGAGTGGGTGGCTGCTTGGTACTCAGTTGTTGGTTGGCGTTAAACTACCACACCACCTGCTATGCTTTCTTACTTTGATTGTTTGTTTCTTGCAGTCAAGTTAAGACTGATGGGAAGGTGTCAGCCCTGGAAAGTAGCACTTCATGGGAAAATGAGCAGCCTGGGGAGTTTGAGCGTGAGATCCGGCACTCTGAAGTTGACTGCATGTTGCCTGTGGTCTGGGAGGAGTGCTCCCAACTGACAGTTTGAAACAGTCTTTTGCTGCCCAAAATACAACTTACGAGTTTTCAGCATACAACAGAGCCAGTTTCATGCTGGGATGCCATTTGTCTATGCATTTTGTTGGTAAATTTGTGAAGTCCCACAGAGAAGAAAGCCAGTGAGGCTGCATTCGCTGCTTGAGCATTAAAGGTAATCCTGTGCCATGGAAACATGTGCTGTCCCTCACATCCCTCCCTGGCATGGCACAGGGATGTCTAACTCATTGTGGGTGGACAGCCTCCATTTATAATCCATCCTGCTGCTGACAGTGGCCCAATAAATGAGTATTAGATACCCAACAATTTGAGAAGCTGTGGAAGGGTGATACTGATTCAGATGTACCTGGTGGCCCCTAACTTCATAAGCTAAAACTCCTACCTGTTTAAAAAGGACTGAAATCCCAAATTTGCAGACAAATGAACACCAATTAGGTGCTAAGCAAAGATTTCATTCCGTCCTTTTGCAGTCTGGATTTGAACTACTGGACTAAACAGAATAAACTGAAGGCCACAGCTTTCCTCTGAGTAATCCCTTGGCATTTCTACTGACTTTAACATGTTATTTGTTTTTCTTCTGCTATCATACCTGTTGGTTACCAAATATTTAACTGCTACTATATTTTGCAGCCTCTTGCAGAAGTCCTGAATGATATAAATCTTTTTTACACTGTCCAAAGAAACAGCTTAATCGTGGCAAATACTAGCATTGTAGTTTCACACTTAAAACTAAGCCTTCTTATTTTAATATGTGCAGAATTTTCTATGTGATTATATGGTAAGCCTCATCTAATTAATTACATTTCTTCTTGGTCAAAAAAATTGGCTTAAATAAAAGAAGAAAACAGTACTAAAAGCCATCAGAAAGGGTAGGTATCAGTTTTGTGAGCATCATCACTTTGCTAATGGCAAGCTGGAGAACAACTGTATTATTCCCAGTGAAAATCTCTTCCACAAAGAAGCAGGTGCACAGAATCAGATACATGAAAAACTCTATGTAAACACAGAATAAATCCACTAAAATCAGTAAGCTCTCATGTGCCTCTGAATCTCAGCAGCACAGAGCAATGTCCACACACCATGTGTGTAGTAATTTGGTAATATCAGTAGGACTAAAGTGGGAATTCTTCCATTATTAGGAATTGGAACTTTACAATTCTTGCCCTTATTTCTGCATGAAAAAAAGAAAAAAAAAAAAAAA
>NDXB01001822.1:0-19810 GCA_002631895.1 Agapornis roseicollis | reverse complement strand
AAAAACTTCCTCCTTTGCTATTTAAAAAAAAAAAAAAAAAAAAATAAAAAAAAAAATCCTAATTTTTGTAAGGATATACTAATGCAGCTCTGGATTTTCTATGAACAAGATGATAACAAGAAAAAGAGAAAAAAGAAGTGAAAAACCACTGTGGCAGACACATAGATCATTCAGTAAACAGTTTTCTATTAGCTCAACATTTTTTTCCTAAGAATGGGTACCCTCTTATTCATCCATTTGCCAAGTCCCTTTGGCATGGTAAATGATTACAAAATGCATCTAATAGCCTAATACAAACATCAGCCCCATTAAAATCTTTTTTTTTCTGATCTGCATTTCCTACTTATCTGAGACCTCTTGAGTTTCCAAAAAAACCCATTCACAGCATTATTTCCTTGGTTTTCAACTGATACAAGTGTGAGAATGATTAATAATTTCTTTAATCTTTCTATGCACACATGTGAAAAGTGATTAAAATGGTCCATATCATATCTGCATTTCTTTGAATGTCAGATGTGGACCATTCTATCTAGGAGGGCTTTGCAAACCTAGCTTATTTTGAGTGAAATGGGCTAGGAAGCACTCACACAATCAGTTCCGCTAGCAGGTCAGAAGAGATGATAACTTCAGTCCTGTGTCTGATAATGAGCAACCAGGCAAGTTGGGCCGGTAACTATTTCCATCAGCTAAATCCAGGAGAAGATACCTTTTATACAACCTGAAGTATTGGATAAATTAATAAAAAACATAATATTTTTTAGATTCATTAGAATTAACACTGTTTAGAGAAACATAAATGCTTATTAGGGAAAATTCTAATCTAAGAGAGCATTAAATGATTTTGGAAGGGAATCAGCCTCATTCCTCCTTCATTATACCTCTTTCTCCATAATATGTAAATAGGAGAAGGTATTTAAATTTCTTGATAGGCTCCTGTAGACTGTGAACTGCAACTGCCTTTGTTTCTTCTTTATATACTTGCACTGAATTAAATAACTTTTCAGGAAGTCAGTAAACTGTCTGCTAATCACACCGCTGGCTTACTGAGCCTGTTTCTTAAATGCACAAATGAAGTATTCCATATAATGTAGTAATAAATCACCATTACTATTCCACTAAAAAGAACAGGAAGAAACCTGGACAAAAAATTTGTCATAGGAGCCCTGTAATAAAACACCTGATATTCTTAAGCAAAATTAAGATAATAAGGTTGATTTTTGTTAAGTCCATGCTGCCCACTTTTCTAAGTTGTCCTTATCCTAATGACAATATTGCTTTTGCTCATCAGTTGTCTGTAGTAAATGAACACCAAATGTATTTCTTGGATAGCAATAGCATGTTACAATGTTAAAGATTTTAACAATAGATCATTCCCATTAAGACTGATCCCATCTCTTAACTTAGGTTAAAAATCTTTCTCAGTGATAGAGCGCTTTGTGAATTATTCTTTCAATTCCTCTCTCAGACATTGTATTTCCTGAAACATACATTGTACCAGTGAATGCCTACTATGTGGATAAACGTCACATACACCTATAAGAAAAATATCTCAGTCACCCATTTATTTTTGGTTTTAAAGTATTGATTGAATTTACATTTAAATAATAACAAAGCTTAAAAATTAAATGCACAAAAGACAAAATAGGCAAAATTAAAATCTTAAAGGGAGGGCTTACAATATTAGCTGTTGTGGTTTGGTTTATGCTTTCAAACATTTCAGTGTGCAAAATGGAGAGAAAGTGTATTCTCATTAAGTGTTTGACAAGAGTGGGGGTGAGAAATAAAAGGCAAAGTGTGCCTGTGAATGCCTGTAGTAAAACTTTATTGGTAAGGTCTGCTCAACCCTAATATTTCAAACCCCACATTGCTCAACAGAATTCTACCAAACTCTCTTCTCTCTAGGGACTAATTAGTGATTCCTAAGAGCTTTCTTTTTCCATTTTCTTGCTTTGTTATCTGGATTCATTCTATACTTTTGTTTCTGTGATTATTAAAACAATGAAAATAAATGACTCATTTCAGGTTTATTGGGCATGTTGGGCCGATGTGTTTTTTCTTTCCCAGGGTGTATTTCAAAACTTGCAATACCTCATATAGAAGTGAAGCAAGATGTCTAGCTAGGTGGCTGAGACATATTAAATGAATAGCGATTGCAATGTGATTGAAGGAGAAGGCATTGTTTCTTGTGAAGAAGCCATCCCAATATATGCTTTCACTGGTATGTTTTTATTCCAGTCACAGTGGGGGATCTGTTCAAAGTCCCTTTCTCAAGGTTGTATAACTTGGATTGAAAACTGACATTTTTCTCAAAGATAGGTAAAAAAAATTCCCAGCATCACAGCAAGTAAATTTAAAAGGAGTCTGTTGATAATATGCTCTCAATAGAGGCAAGCAGACGAGGGTTGTGCACTTTAATCCAAGCAGTTGTGCTAATACTATTTTTCCATGTGTTAGTCCTTTTGGTGAAGCCACATTACAGTAAAGCTCTAAGGCATGTGCTTAACTTAAGCATATGGGCAGTGACAATTTTCCTGGACTCAGCTAAGTATTGCGCAACATAGATTTTATTTCTGTGTGGTGGAAGATGCTTAAAATTGGTACTGGTTAAATGGAACTGTTGTAAAAATATGCAGTTCCCACAGTGCTGGTTCTGAGAGGTCAAGAGAGACCAGGAGTTGTGTGTTGACCCTTAGTCTTTATATGCTGGGGAAAACTCTGTTTTCCCCTGATTACACAACTGGGGATCCCACGGCCAGAGGTGCTTTGCAGGCTATGAGCGTATTAGCAAACCTGAGATCACTTCCCAGTTCTCAGAACTGCCTACATACTGCTGTATGTATTCACATACCCACTGCATCCTCCAGGTGAGAGCTTGGGCTTACCCCAAGCAACTAGCAGTATTGACTAGCCTGGGTAGAAGACCTGAACCTTCCTATTGGGCCCCTGGAAAGGCAACTTTATTGGCAGCTATAAGCATTTGTTCTCCATTGCCATTTTTCCATTCTTTTATTTCTCAGAAAGTGAAGACTGTGTACATTTGTGCTGTAGAGACAGCAAACCTACATGAGTTACATATAAGTCTTACAAATCTTAAAAATGCATCTAGTTTCTGTAGTTCCCAAAGGAGATGGCTGTTCTTGAAGGATGGCACTTTTGTAATCTTCGAATCATAAAATCAGCTAGGTCAGAAAGACCTTTAAGATCCTCAAGTCCAACTGTTACCCCAGGACTGACAAGACCACCATTAAACCATGTCACTGAGGGCCTCATCAAGTTTCTTGAACACTTCTAGGAACAATAACTCCACCACTTCCCTGGCAGCCTGTTCCAATCCCTGATCACCCTCTCAGTGAAGAAATTTTTCCTAATACCCAATCTAAACCTCCCCTGGCACAGCTTGAGGCTGTTGCCTCTTGTCCTATCACTTGTTACTTGGGAAAAGACAAGACAACCCTTCTGTGTAAAGACATAGTGCACTCATTAGTGTAAAGGAATAAGAAGCAAAAATGAATAAAAATGGCAGCAGTGGCCACGAAAGCAGCCCAGACTGGATCTTCAGGCTTTTCTGAGTCCTCCTCTCAGACATACACATACCTGTACATGTTTGGCCATACTCTGCCACTGTCCTCTGCACCTCCCTATGCTTTCAGGTGGGTCTGGACAGCATGTCAGCCCACAGCAGCACAAGGGCCCATCACCCAGGTGTCTGTAGCAGGGAGGCAGGACTCTGAGCTCACTCCTAGCCCTGCTCTCCCACAGAAGTGCAGGGTGTGCTGCCAGCAGGCTGCAAGGCCAGCTACAGTTATATTTTTCATTTAAATTTTGGCACTGTCTGAAGTGATTCCTGTTACTTCCGAGGACTGTTGCCATTGTATTAAAAAGAGTAAATTTGCTGCTGAGTTACTTACTGCCCAGAAAATCCAGCTGAAACCTGCTGCTGCCAAATCTGAGGATTCAGTATTGGGCCAGGGACTTTAAATAGCTCCCGCTACTGAGGATTTTCTGCTGTCTATGCTGTCTAGAAAAAAAAAAAAAAAGATTGATAAAGCCTCAGGTTGAGGGATTGGACATGGACTGTTAGAGACTAAAAATTGCCACTCCTGGTGTGGTTACTACCTACCTAGTTTTTTTGATTGAATCATCTATTTTTTTAAGCTGAAGTTTGGTTGCCCAGGGTCCAGGAAAAAAAAAAAGCTCAAAACCCAAAGAAACCCCCTAACCTTGACGTAGAGGAAAGCCCTGTTTACGTAGGCTGGCTGCCTTTGGTAGACACACCACTTTACTGGTGTCCCTCATCACTGCCAGCAGCCTTTTCGCAGTATTCCTCACCATTATATTTTGCACTTTTACAGGGATGCAGCAAGACTTACTCCCCTCCTGCATCTAAATATCACCTTTAATTGCAGTCTGAAGTATTTAAAACTAGGGGATCCAGTTCTGGTATGCTACATTTCCTGAATACACACCCATCTATCTAAAGGAAAACCTGTCACTATCCCTCTTCCTCATATCTTTCTCCTGTGTCTGTCCCACACACCTATGTAAACAGATAGTGCAGGAGGTCATAAAGGCAAAAAGTATCCTTTTATTTTTCCAGTGGTGGTGTTTTTTTAACCTCATCCACCATGTAGATGAGTGCATCAACTGCAACACTGCACTGGAATCTGTGATCCAGACAGGAAAATGCTCACTGCAATCATGCCCAAACAATGCAGATGCACTGGTAAATACTCAACATGAATACTCCTGCATGCTACAGTCTATGAATTTATTATGCACTCTGCTGTGTAAATATAACCTTAGCAACAGCAACCACTGTACAATGAGCACAAGTTGGATTGCTACTTCTGTTTAAAAGACCCTTCACTTATGTGTAATTTGTGTAGAAAATTACTAGAATTGAAATTATCTTGTCTGAAACCATAGCAGAGGCTGCAGTATTTTCTCATCTAGCTGGGTGATTCTTGCAATGAAATGAACCGGCACACAGGTGCTACCTAGTTTTATAACCAGATGCTGCTTAGAAACTCTTTTCTTTTTTTCCATTTTTATTCACTGGATTTTCTGGATCTGTGTAAACTCTTCCACATGCCACTTTATTTCATCAGGGATAAACTAAGAATCTATTTCTAACCCATAGCACCGAGCATCTGGAAGCTGTGGTTTCCCAGGAATGCACCAGAGAAGGAATGGGAGCTGGAAACACTTGCTGCGTCTCTTGGGTGTGTTAGACCTCTTCCCCCTTGGTGCAGGGCTGCAGGAGAAGACGTCATGTTCTTATGAACTTATGAAATTTCATATGTTAGAGTTTGTTTCTGGGAAGGAGTAAATTAATGAACAGATTGAAACTGGTTTTGTGAGCTGCTACCAGAATGAAAGCTCTCTTCCTTCATAATATGGAACACCTATTTTATTAATTCAACACTAACATCTGTGTTAGAAAACATTTGGTTTGCAAAACGATTCAAGGCAAATTCATACAAATACGTAATTGCATAAGTAGTCATGCTGAGAATTTCCTTGAAGATACACCGAATGCTCCTTCTTGTTCACCTTTTCCCTTATAGTCTTTGCAATTCAGAAAATACTCCATCTGGAAAGGACTCAGCAGTTTTGTTTTATATGTTATGTGTGCAGAAACAGTAAAATCTAAAATAGTAAAATCAAAATGAACATTTATATATATGATGGTGAGGTTAAAAATGATAAATGATTGAAATAAGGAATGGAAGATGATTAATCTTTATGATATGCTATGGTAGGAAGATATGGCTGTCAGTGTAGAAAGAAAGAGGTTAGTATGGCCCCACTGACTTTGACTAGAAACTACATAATATCACTCAAATTACATTCATAGAAAAACATGTGCACACATGGATATTGACAGCATTTGTAATCATTTATTTTGGTTTTGATTGGCTACTGATCGATCAATTTTATTATAATGAAAAACTGCCATGAAAAGAAATAACAATCCTAAATTAAAAAAGAAATAAATAAAAAATCTCTCTCTTTTTCCATGAGGTTTTCCTCACTATCTGTAATGGTAAAAATAAATAAATAAAAATCTGCTTATCTGCTGTTTATAGTTGTTATTGGGTTGTTTCTTAAACTGTATTGAAAACCAGCATCCTGCATCCCAATAGCATTATCTAAAAACAATGCAAACTTTGCATTTTAATTACTGTGTGTATCCGATTGACCTCCTATCTACTTTATGGCAGCTTCATTAATAACTCGTGCCCAAGTTGCTCATCAAATTCAGCAATGAGCTGTTTGCGAGTTTCTGACATGAAATTAGATTGGGTTTTTTTCCTATTTTTTGATGTAAAAGATATTATGCCTCCCTAATTTCAACTGTGGAAGAGAAAGCAAAGGTGTTAAAATGTACCAGAGCAATCTAGATAGGCTGGCAAAATGGACCAAGAGGAATCTCAAGAAGTTCAACAAAGAGAAAGGCAAAGTCCTCTCTCTGAGAAAAAGCAACGCCGGTACATTCTGGAAGTACACCAGCTGGAAATCAGTTTGGCAGAGAAGGACCTAGATGTTCTGGTGGAAAAGTTGACAGGAGTGAGCCCTTGCAGTCAAGAAGGCTGATACTTCCTCTCTCTTCTGCCCTGGTAAGATGCATCTGAGTGCTGTGTCTAGTGCTGAGCTCTCTAGTACAGGACAGACATGGACATACTAGAGTGATCCCAGCAAAGGGTCACAAAGATGGAGCACCAGATATACAAAGAAAGGCTGACAGCAGCTTGGGCTGCTTAATGAAGGCTCAGATACTTCTACAGATATTTCAATCTGTATAAATTCGTTATAGGGGACGGTAAAGAAGGCAGAGCTATGCCCTTCCTAATGGCACCCAGTGACAGAACCAGAGGCAATGGGAACAATCTGAAACACAGGCATTCCATCCAAACACACACAAAAACATACTGACATTTTAGATCTCTGTCTAAGAAGAAGTCTATTTTTATTTGGATTTCTAGTCTTACAACTTTATAATCCATTAGGGTGCTGCACTCTGCAGGAGGCTGAACATTCTAGGTGTTCAGTAAATGTCATTGGGACCTAATTACACTCAGGATTGCCTCTGAGAAAGCAAGCTAGTTAACATGGGCTAAAATTGCCAGGAAACATGCTGGTAGCTGAACAGAACAGGCAGTCAGGGAGCAGAGCTTGATGTTAAACAGATTCTGCTTAGTTTAGAAGTAAAGCTGTGGCTGTGGGGTACTTTTTGCATATGCTTAAAATTATTAATAATTGTAGCTTTTATATCTACGATATAAATCATTTTGGTAATACAGTATGTACAGACCTACTTACAAGATTCTGCACTATAGAAAGAAACCACACAGAAACACAGAACTTGATATTATTAAATATATATATATATAAAACCTAATACACAAATAGTTCTTAACACTCTTTTTAATGTCAGACAACAACAACAACAACAAAAAAAAATAAGTAAAAAGGCACCTGGAACAATTGTAAATATCAATAGTGTATAATAAATATTTCTCTAGAGATTTAAAACACATTTAATCTCTTCAGTCTGTAACTACAACTATCAAGAGTTTCTGCTTTGCTGATGTGTTAATGCTTAGTTGCACCGTAAATGTTCAAGCTTTTCAATTCAGCTCAGAACTCAACCTTGACAGAACAATTTATCAGTACAGTAAATATCCACTAATATGGCTAATATTAATGGATAATTTTTTTTTAATTCTTTAAAGCTGTTGTATCAATTTAAGCCTTTATTTGCTTTCTGTAGCATTTTATTGATAACTCAGTTGCCTTTAAATGAAAGTTGGGGATGGCTAATGGGAAGAAAAAAAAGAATTTGCATTTTCTCATGCAGCTCTGCCACAAATAAGACAGAAAAGTACTTGGAAGCTGATTTTCTTTTAGCTCAAGCCATTGTAACTCATGGGAATGAAAAAAATGTGAAAAACAGAAATGATATGATTTTATTGTCATTGTTGCATGTAGTTCAGGCGTTTTCATGTTCTCCTTATTAAACTAATTAATTTACATGTATAAAATCTTTCAGTAGGAAATCTATATGTTAAATGGAAAGGTGAAACAGGTAGAAACAGCAGAAATATTTAGGGGTTTTTTTTCTATTTTTTGAGGTGCTATGATTCCCTTGATGGTAATAATTCCTGGGAAGATAAAAAAATTTTCCAATGGCAGCAGAAAAGTCACTATTGACTACAGTCTGTACTTTGTTTTTCAGATCCTATCAGATGCACTGTACTTGCAGTAATCATGTGGAAGATATTATAGGAGTAGTAGTAGGTTGGGTGTGATTCCAGTTACAATGCCTGCACAGGATAAGAATTTTTAAAGCTTCAATTTGAGACAGCAAGAGGCTGACATGAAAACTGAAGACATGAAGATGATGATCAATAGACATGATACCATTTTAAATGACAAGAGCGAAAACACTTGTAAGACAACAAGAAAGGAATGGATGACCTTGTAAAAAGGCACAGATAATAATCTATAATCTCTAATGCCAGCTGCAACTGGGAGTGTGGGTTTGCAATGTGTAGGCACAAGTATCATATATTTTCTGTGTAAGGGAGTAAGAAAGTAATTTGACCTGTAATTTCAAATTTCACACATGGTGAGTTACTGTAAATAATATTTAGGGCCCAATTCTTGAATGAACTCGAGAAAGAGGTTGAAAGAGTTTTGAAATGTGAAGAATCAGACAATTCTAAATGTAATCAAGGATCTTTTCACTCAGAGCTCTTACCAAACTATCCTGCTACCTTGACAAATGTAAAAAAAAGATGTGTAAATTACCTGACACTCTAGACAGGAAAGATTTTCATCTACTTTGCACTTCAGATCTCTTCTCACCAGTGAGAGAGAAAAGAGCACCCAGAATATGCTGATGTCCAACTGCTGCTAAACTTCAGCCAGAATATAATGTTGTCAAAAATCCATTAGAAGATGATATTTGCATTTCTCCTTTGATCTTCCTTTGTGCACTCCTGCACATGACAGTTTAGGAACTTCATTTTTCACTTCAATGTGCATTGCCCTTTCTCCCCGCCATTACAAAAGATGTATTTGAGCCTCTTTCACTGTCAAAAGTATTGTTCAAATAGCTGGAGCTAAAGCCATGCTATGTATTAGTAACAAAGTTAAGTGGAGGCAGTTAACATTTATTTTAGAAGGCAGCCAGCCTCTGTGAACTCCTCTAAGCAGGGCTTGGAGGTTATTTTTGGTCACAGAACTAGCTGTGATAGACTAGGAGTTGCTTGTAATAATATTATGAATACCGATTCTTGATTGTGTTAACATATCACTCGCTGTTCTCTTGAGCTAGGTCAATAGCCGCAATGTCAGGAAATATACTCCAGAGACAGAGAAACATCTTCGTGTGTCTTTCTGAAAACACTGGGGAAATGGTACAGAGCAGTTCACTTCAAAACTTATTTCTTGGTTCTTTGCTGGTCCTGGTGTGCTAGAACTTTCCAAGAGTACCTAAATGAGATAAGGTGTTAAGGAGGTTGACAAGTTCTTGTTAGAAAGCACCTGCAGAACATTCCAACATGTAAAATCCACATGTTGGGCATGGCTGGGATTTGGAAGATCTTAATTCAAAACATAGAATCATAGAATAGTTAGGATTGGAAGGACCTTAAGATCATCTAGTTCCAACCCCCCTGCCATAGGCAGGGACACCTCACACTAAACCATGCTATGCAACGCTTTGTCCATACATAATGCCTGGTTTTAAATATTTCCTGTCCATTAGTTGGACTTCTTCAAGTTAGAGGTGTGCATCAGCCACTCTTGGCCAACTCTTGGCTTTTAGCCTCAGAATGTCTGAACCCCAGGGAGAGAAAACTCAGTCCATAAACATGCAGAGAGGTATCAGGGACCTCAGCAGGGAAGGCAAAGGCACATTTAACACTGAGCCAGAAGTCTCTTTGCCATTAAACAGGTTGGGTTTGAGAAAGCAAAATATTTCCTCTCTTCATACTTGAATTCAAATTGATATTTGAGTTGGAGAGGTCTGCAAGCAGAATCAGCTGGCTAGCACAGTAAGAGGTATAGACCTGTTACAAAAATATTCCACGCCTCTTTGGTTTTATATGAACAATAAATAAAATATAATAATGACAAATTAACTATGAGGGTTCTGTCCAATGGCAAAATATATGCCCTTTCTTTGACCTATATGAATATTTTAGAGAATGTATTATTTTCTCATATGACCTTGAGACACATTAACAATTCAGACCTCTAATTTTGTAGCTCAGCTGCTGAACCATATCAGCAAAGGTTTTCAGAGTGAATTGGTATGTTGTTTATGTTTGGTTACAAAAAACACAAACAGGATCTGGAGCTGCTGTCTGCCAAAGCATGGCATTGCCACCTGAATATTGGCTATGCATGATTAACAGGCAAATGTGGACACTGGGAGTCATAAAAGGAGAGCAGCAAATATCAGGAAAGAACATTTGCTGCATAAACCTCCATCAAAATCTGCCTTTGTAAAAGACTGAATGCAAACTTCTATTATCCTGTTGAAATTGTCTCCGCAGCACAGCAATGAAAGGACCTACAAATGCAAAGATATTCTGCCTCTGCTTTTAGCTACTTACACAAAATAAGGATTTTGCTTCCATTTATTGGGAAGTGCATATTGATCGGATTGGATCGTTTATGCAAAGTAAAATCCATGTGGGACATCGCAGTTCAGCCTTTCACAAGCAAGTCAAGAGCAGATTGCAATCACACAATGGGTAAATTCTCACACCATACTGGTTGTCCAATTTGGATCTAACCCTAAAGAAATATGTCCAAATTCTCAGAAATACCAGACACCTGTTTATCCACCCTGAGCATCCTGCTGCTCTCAAAGCTCACAACCCTTGCTTGTTTTACTGTATTGCATCAGTAAATTAGAGACAGACTTGTCCATGGGTAGCAAAACATGTGCTGAACTCTGCCAGACTTCTAATGGAAAGACATTCAATTCCATGTTGGCCGTAAATGTAAATCATGGAGAATAAATCATTTTTTTACAAAAATGAGTAACTGCCAAACAACTCTTGGAAGCTACGAGATGCACCTCACTTTTACAGCAAACATATTCCCAAATATCACTCATAAATAACTGGCAAACCATGGCACATTTTAGTATTCATCCCACTGTTTTGCAGGCTCACCTTCCACTAGAGCAGGCTGCTCCAAGCCCCATCCAACCTGGCCTTGAACACTGCCAGGGATGGGGAATTCACAACTTCCCTGCACAGCCTGTTCCAGTAAAGAATTTCTTCCTTTCAGTTTGAACCCATCACCCCTTGTCCTNGTGGGGGGGGGGGGGGGGGGGGGGGGGGGGGGGGGGTAGGGAGGAGGCAAAGTGTGCATTTTCAAACTATGTGGGAATTATTGAAAGAGCTCGGCAATGTCTGAGCAGTAACAACATTTCGCCAGCACTCTGGAGACACAGCAGTTGGTCCACGAGCAGACTTGGTCCACACATCTGGTTTTATCATGCTAAAGCAAATCAGAAGCAATTCCCACAATAAAAGCCTGCAAATCCACCAGCACTCCTACTGCAGTCAAAACCAGAGGAGCAGCTGTTTTCATATGTTCATATAACAAATTACACTCTTGGTCTCAGTCACAAAATCTGTAGCTTTTCATGGTTTTCCTCCAAAGGGACCTTCTTTAGATAAGTTCTCTAAAAAGAATCTTTTCTACATAATGCATAGGAAAGTAGTAGGAAAGTTACAGCTTCTCTGTAGATATAAGTTGATATGTCTAGACCTATTTTAAAACTTTACAGGTTTACATTTGTACATTTTATACATTTGCTTAAGAATATGAGTCCAGTCCTTGTTTTCCCATGGCAACAAAAATGAAATAATGAAATAGAGGCACTATAGATATTCATTCCAGTAAACCTGAAGCTGCATGATTTGTCACTCATGCATTTATCTATATATGGTAAAGTGGGTAAACACTGCATAAAATATATTTTGTGCTTCCTCGGTCTTGGACAGATTAGCGCAAATTAAATTTCACACTAATCTGCCCATGGTCAGGAGCTACATTAGGAGTGAGAGGGATTTGGCTAATTGTAAAGAGTATTTTGCTGTGTTACAATGATCTGTGAATACAGCAAATATATCCTGGAGAGGAACCTGTATCAATACATTTTATCAACACTGAATCAATAACAGGTGATGAATAACATCCATGTGTAGGAATGTATCATGTCTTGATGTTCTTTTAATTTGTTCACTAAATTTGAAGTAAGTTTTCTTTTTCTTTTTACTTCTTATTTTCTTATCAAGTATTCAACATTCATCATTTCGACTACACTGCTCAGTTATGTTTGACCACTCAAGTCACATGGTGTTTGAGTCATGTAAGTCAAGACTGAAGAATATCCTGAACTGCCAGAAGAGGGAAGTCCAGGATCAGGAGTTTGTTCCTCAGAGCAAATGTGAATCATGACATCAGGAATACGAAAATAACTCCTTTTTTTCAAGCCAAGTTTGCTGAAGCAGGACCACGCCAGGCATTTAGGACAAAGTAGCATGGATATAATACTTATAAGACAGCTTGCTCCAACTCCAATGTTCATACTGTTTAAAAAAAACCCCATGATAATCTGGGTAATTGCCCAAGGAAAATAACCAGCAAAGTTGTGGTCAGCTCTGTATTTGGCTGGTCAGCTCTTTAGTTGGCTGAAGGACAAATAAAAATCTGCATGAAGTAACGCTTGCCATGCAGGAGACAATGGTTTTTCTTTTAACTGAGTCAAGATCCATAGGTGGCAACATTGCACATGGTAATGTCCTGTTACCCTGTTCTGGTAAAGACCTACAATACCTCAACAGTTGCAGCAGCTAGGCTGCCTGCCATGGGAAGTAACTGAGAAGAATATTATGGCTTTTACCACAGGGCTGAAGTTTTGACTCATTAAAAAATCAGTATTTAAATTGCACCAAATAAATTTCTTTTGACTTGAGACTAAATACTTGGAAATATTTGTGCTAGACAGTAGGGGAACCAGCTAATATTATACTTTGTTTTGTAGACCCAACTTTCTTGCAAAAAAACTTAAGTCTGTGCTCAATTAAAAGCCAGGGGGTTTTATGACTTTTGAGAAGTACGACACAGTTAAAAATCAGGAATGGTAGCATGTAAACCACTGATAAAAAAATGTTAAGAACTCCCCATCCTCTTCAAAGAGATAATTCTATACAGTTCCTGAATAAGCAAACGCTACATACCCATAGAAAACACTGTAAACAATATAAAACATTATGAAATGTATTTACAACACTCTGAATAGCTTTAAACAAGAGATGTTAAGACTTTTAAATATTCAAGCTTTCCTCATACAGACTTCCCTGCACTTGTAGATGTTGAATATTTAAATGTAAATGTAAGGCTTCAGCATAACATTTACACTTCTAATTTAACACATTTCTAGAAACACATTCTGCTTTCACCTTTGCTCAGGAATGATTTCCCCATATTTTCAGAGCAAAGTTAAGCCAAGTAGCTGGTAGCTTCTCCCTAGGCCCGCAGATGGCAGTAGCTGTGAGCTGGGACCATCAGGCTGGTTCTGAGCCCTCCAACTCTAGGCAGGAAATGTCTGTGCATCCACTGCGAATCTGGGGAGGCCAGGAAGGATACTGGGGTGTGATGCCTTCCTCTCTCAGTCAAGATTCAGCTGGACAGGGGATACACAGGTCTCTTTTTAAAACCTCCAAATGCTTTCTGTATTGCACTTGGGCTCGTCTTTTAGGGGATGGCTGTAAGTGAACTGCAAGGAACCAGCACACTTGGAAGCACATCTCCACACATCAGGAACAGCCACAAGTTAGCACAACCATTTCCAGCTGTATAGCATACATTTTGATTTAGTGCTTGCATCCTTCTATATAATTTCCTGTCTTTCATATGTTTTACAGAAATACAGGGTCTTACCACTGAAACCCAATGTCTCCTCCTCACTGGTTTCTACCCTTCATTTACATCCAAAAAAGTCAGAAAGGGAAATCCATATAGGGTCTACTCACACTGATTTTTCTTTTCATGCAATGGGGTGCTCCTTTCACCATTTCAGTAAGCATTCCAGATCTGCTACAGGAAATAAAATACAAGTTAGAGTAGTGGTAGCTTAGCTGGTTATCAGAACATTTTCAGAAAACTGATTGTTATCCAGCTGAATGGATGATATAAACTTTGCTGGGGAATGCCCACTTTCAACTAGCCACAAATAACTTAAGTCATTGCTCACATTTTGGTCAGTAGAAGCACAGCATGAGTTTCCAAGCCAAGATCTATTCATTGCAGTTTTCTCTCTCACCCCTCATGAATGTACACAATTGCCTGCCAGTATTTATCCTTTAAAACTTTGTACGTTCCCTTTTATGGACCAGTACTGCATTATGCTGATGTGTTAGATGAAGAGATTGCATGAGTTAGTCACATTTTTCAGCAACAAGTCCTACTGAATTCACTAGATCATGGCAAGATGTAGCCTGGAATGCACATTAAGGTATTAATGGAGTGTGTATGCTTGATATCAAGTTTTCATGCTGAACTGCACTGCTGTTAATCTAGTTTGATTACAAAGCCTAATGTAAATTCTTAGACAGATATTCTATTTTAGCTGAGAAATGAATGCTGACAGTTTACTGCGAGATGACAAATGAATGCTGACATTTTATTCTTACATGTTTATAAATCAGTTTAAAGGTTAAGAGTCATTAATGTGGGCAATCTGAAGAATCTATATACATAAACAAAATACTCATTTTGGATAACTATGTATGTCCAATGTCATTCACAAAAGATAAAAGTCAGATTAAAGAATCAGGGAAAAAATGCAAATTTATCAGTATTAGTTTATCTTCCAACTGGAAACCAAATTGCCTGATTGATAGGGCTTCTGATCAAGCTCACAAAATACACTGTGGGGTTTTTTGTTATTTACCTTAAAAATAAAATACCTGCATGATGATTTGTAAAGAATAAAGGTTAACCCCTGCCTTCCCACATGACCTGCACTGATGAGAAGCATTCATCTGTAACTGAGCCACTCTTGCAGTCACTCTGAAAAGCAGCTAATCAGCATGATCTGTGCTAGTACACGCTATGCGAATAATTTACATTCTTATTTTTATTTCAAACATTCCTGATAGCACCAGAACTAAGAAATAGCCATGGCTTCTTCATATATTTCCAAGAAAAGGCCTAAACCAGTGCTCTGAGAATACCACATATTCCAGTGGCAGGTTTTAATAGATGATGAGGGCTGCCTCCAGATGAGAAAGGGACCATGGAAACTAAAAATTATTTATGGATTTCACTGTACTCCAGTGGAGCCAGTATAACTGAGCATACCTTGTGCACCATGTTAGAAACAGCCATGGAGGATACAAACTATTTCTTCATCATATTCTGATGTTGCTTAAGTAAAGAGGTTTCTCTGTAAAGGTGAACTGAGGCCAATACCAACTATTAAAAACCAAGAAGTGAAATTTGCTTTGTCAAATATAAGGCCAAAATCCTGGATTGATTTCTGGACATGAAAACACAGTATACTTGATTGCATTTTCTTTTTCTTGGTAGATTACTACACTGCACCCTTTGCCATATACAGTCTCAAATCCCAATTGTTTTCTACATGTGTCTGAGATTTTCCTCATACAAATACAGTATTTTGTATCATCTCTTACCCATTAGCTAACGTATGAGACTTCCAGAGCATGACCAGAACAATTTGACTTAAACAATTCTCATGTTCTGTATTTCACTATGAGTAAGGAACTGCAGCACACAGATACTTTAAGTAACGCTTGCATTTCCTAAATTATTAAACTATATTTCCTGGGTAACGGTTGGACTCAACGATCTTAAATGTGTTTTTCAACTTAGTTGATTCTATGATTCTATATTTCAAACATACACAGACTACCCATAAAATAGCTATAGTCAAGAAAAGCTGAGAGAGAAACTTTGGGTGTACCTTGAAGGATCTGTTCAATTAATTTTGCCTTTATTTGTCAACATTCTTGACTCATCTTATTAAACAATATTACTTGAAATTTGTTTATGAACCCTTTCTGCTCTTTAATTGTTTTATAAATAAGTGGCTGGGGAAGTAAATAACATAGAAAACTAGAAATATATTTTATGTGAAGCAGGTCACAGGTTGCTCAGTGTTTCCCAACAAAGGGAATCCTGAGATTGCCTACTCCAGGACCAGCTTCCCTTCTTCAGAGGAAAGTTAGAAAATGGAGTATGCAGCTCAGGTCTAGAAAATGTTCAAGCTGAACATCACTGTGACACAAAAACTGTATGTTCCACTGCAAAGCATTCATAGGTCTGACAACAACAAAAAATCTGAAGCATTGCTAAATTGAAATTCATTTTCAAATTCAAGACAGTCCTCACCACTTTCTTCACAGCTCATTTATGCTCATGCTTAAGATGCCAGCTGGCATTCAGACTGTTGTTAGGAAAAGTTTAGGGGATGAGCTATTGAGAGACAGTCAATCTCGATAAGTAAGGCCTTTCATTTCCCCTCTACAAGAACACTCCTTTTTCTTAAGCAATCACATGCAAGCAATTCAAATGTAATCCCTTTCCTGAACCCCAGCAATAAAGTATATATCCTACTCTCAGTAGAGCTGCACTTTGCCTGACTACTACCTAAGCACCTGCCAAACATAATAAACACTTGCAGTGCAGGTATATCATTACATTTGTCTGCCACAATGGCTTGATTAAATTGACCTCTTGTTATTCAGAAGCCTGAACAGACATCTGGAATAGCATGGTGGCATGGTACATTTGTGCTTTTCATATTGAAAATATTTCAATCTTCTGAAATTGTTACACAGAAAATAGAACTGTCATCTATTTATGTTTGAAGCTTGTGTGTTGGTTTTTAATGATTATTTTTAAATACTCTGCACTGAAATAGAACCAAAATATCATTAATCAGATAAATCATTATAGATAGGTAACTTTTACGCTTCATGTTTAAACTAGATTATTTGATTAGAAAGAAAACGTTTACAACCGCTAAATTTGGAAAATAGCAATACTTCGTGTTCACATACTACGTTATGCCTGAGAAATAATCTTTTTTGTAAACATGTCCACTGCTCATGGCTGAACCCATGAGATCTCATCAGTGATTATATCCCCTAAAGCCAAGCTTGTCTATATAGTATGTTCTATATCTACATCTGCACAGCACATCACACAATTATACTGCCCTGCTGAATCTGAACTTAAATTTCCTGAATGAAGTGTCTTTGTGGAGAGATACTGAATGGGTCTTAGGAAGCACCTGTTATGCATCAGAGTAGTGAAGAAAGGGACCATTTTTCTTATGAGTTCCCACAATTTACAGGAATATCACCTAAAAATTTTCAAACTGTTCATTACCTCTTAGACCTTCCTCTAAACAAAGGCCAGGGTAAGTGTCACATCTCACTTCTGCCTCAACAAGAAGCGTCACAGATGGTTTTGTAAAAAGATTACAAAAAATACTTGAGAAAGCTCTTGAGAGGCAAAAGAATGTTTCCAGTGGTGCCTTCAGAGAACCAGGGACCAGCAGCTGACAAAGATTGTGCGTGAATATTCACACACCTGTTAAATGAGAAAGCAGTCCCATAAAGCACAACTTTTACTGACGAGCACAATTCTGAATGTATAAAAAGCATTTCATACACCCTTCAGAATGGGAAGGCAGTGGTCTTGAAACTCGAGGAAGCCTTTACAGCATCCTCGGAGCTGAATCAGCAGTTGCTGTCAGACAACATATGAAAGGGCATAACATCCTATATGGTCTGAGGGGATTTAAACTCTTGAAGTCACAACCTGTGTAGATACAGTAATGGGAGATGTCACTTTTCCCTGCCTGCTCTGTGCTTATTCAAGGTTCTTTTGATAGAGAAGACATAACCATCTGGGAAAACAGGCAGACACTGAGATAGGTGTCTGTAGAGGTACATTGCTTTCCAAACAGTGAAGTTTTAAGATACACCATGAAAAATGCTATCATGTATGTCACTACTAGTATCAAGTCGCACAGGCACGCCCACTGTCTCCTTGCTGAGGTTTACCCTGCACCTCCACCCTCAAGAGCCCAGGTAAAAGATAAATCTTATGTAGAACAAACACTGGCCATGCTCTTCTTACATCCAACAGTCATCTGCTTAGTAGAAGACATAAACTGTTGTCTGGAGAGGATTTTCAGCTGTCATATACATTTCAGAGAAGGGAGGAGTCAGCGAATGATGTGACTTCTTTAATGGTAACATTCCTATAAGGAATTGGCCTTTCAAAATGCTGCAGATTATTCAAAAAAAACCAGATGCTTATATGACGGTAGCTGGAATTTAACCCCAAATATGTGTAAACACAAGCTCTTTAATTGCTTTAAAATTATCTTAATAGTTGAGTTCTTATGAAGATGGTGATATGATGTATGATTTAGACAAGTTAAGTGCAGTTTCTGGGACATATTCTGTTCTCAGTGGAATTGGAAAAAGTGTGGAAAGTAGCATAAATGACCTAATTTCTTCTGGTGGAATTCAAAGGAGAATCTAGTCTGAAGTCTGATTAATGCCAAATGAACAACATGACTACTTACTGCATCTGTTTTCAGTGAAAAATTACTAGATCCATATTAATTTACCTGTAATATAAATGTGGGTAGACAGATGTTCATTGTGAATTGTGTGGAGGCTAGCCTGTTTTTAGTTTTGCTGCATGCCTGTTAGGTGAGCAAAATTCTGGAATCTCTGTTCCAAAGTAAATTTATATATGTTGAAAATAGAATTTGCTTTTTGATGAGCATGTGGGACCAAAAAAACCCTAAATCAATTCTGAATCAGGTCTGAATGAATACCAAGAAAGAACTTTGAGAAAAATCATTTCATCCTCACTGAGCCTTCAGAGACAAAAGTGTGTGTCTCCCAGAAAGCACTTCGATATTTTCTCAGATGGGGCTTGGGATACTATGGCAAATATAGGCTGAGATCCTAGTTTGAATTTAAATTTAAACTTCTCCAAGTTTAGAAATGTTCAGAGCTGAAAGTTTTGCTCACATCACTGCAAATTCACATTTTTCTTACATACACATTTCAGCCAAATTGAAACTGAAGGGCACTGGAGGGATATAGTGCAGAGATGACTACCTGATTTAGAAGACAATTAAAATCTGCTTCACTGAGACTTCTCCCATTTGTTACAGTTAACACAGGAATTCATTTCATGTGAGATTGGATGTAACTTTAAACTCCAAGCCCGTGATGATCAGGGCAACATCTGGTGGAGCAATGGCCCTGGGAAGGAACAGCCCCAGGCACAGGAATAAATTGCCCACAGCAGCTGTGGGCTCTCTAGCTTGGAGATACTCAAAACCCAGTACAGCCCAAAGCAAGGTGTCATAGCTGACCCTGTTTGAGCAAGGGTGGGGGCTAGACTGGGTGATTTCCAGAGATGCCCACCAGCCTCAGGCATTCTGTGACATTACCCTTGCTGGGACATGGCTCTACCCTTCTATGATCGTGAGGAGTTAGTTCACAGAATCACAGAATCACTAGGTTGGAAGGGACCTCTAAGATCATCAAGTCCAACCCATGCCCTACACCTCCACTAAACTATGTCATCAAGTGCCATATCCAGGCTCTTTAAACACATCCAGGGATGGTGACTCCACCACCTCTCTGGGAGACTGTTCCAATATTTTATTATTCTTTCCGTGAAAAACTTCTTCCTAATATCCAACCTGGAC
>NDXB01001821.1:31076-42209 GCA_002631895.1 Agapornis roseicollis | reverse complement strand
TCCCTGTATTCATCCCAGGCTGCCTGTCCTTGCTTCCACCTTTTATAAGCCTCTTTCTTCCTTTGAATTTTCCTCAGCAGCTCCTTATCCATCCAAGGAGGTCTCCTGGCCCTCCTGCTGCACTTCCTTCTAGTTGGGATGCAACACTCCTGAGCTTGCAGCAGGTGATCCTTGAATATCATCCAGCAGTCTCGGGCGCCCCTACCCTTTAAGGCTATATCCCATGGAACCTTACTAAGCAGGTTCCTGAAGACACCAAAGTCTGCTCTCTTGCAGTCCAGGGCAGTGAGTTTGCTGCACGCTCTTCTCACCGTCCTGAGGATTTCGAATTCTACCATCTCATGATCACTGCATCCAAGGCTGCCCTGTAGCATCACATTCCCAATGAGCCCTTCCCTGTTGGTGAGCACGAGGTCAAGCAGGGCACCTCTCCTTGTCAGCTCCTCTATTACTTGCAGAAGGAAGTTGTCTTCCACACAATCGAGGAACCTCCTGGATCACTTGTGCCGGGCCGTACCATCGCTCCAACAGTGTCTTGTGGTGGTTGAAGTCCCCCATGAGAATGCCTTCCAGAACCTGTTACCACAGGATATGTGAATCATTCTGCCTGAATGACCACTAATTGAAGAGCAGTCTCAGAACTACCTTCTTAGTCCACTTGCCAAGATAGCAAAACCGATGAGGAAATTCAAGCACCTCTGCAAGAAAGTTTTAACTAAAAGTGTAACCATAAGAAGCAAGGGCCTTTAACTGTCACCTAATGGGCAGCATCTCCCCCTCAGACTTATTTTCTTAAGCTGTCAATCCTCCCCTTATACCATAAAACCCCTGAAATTTAACAAAACAATTTTTTTATTCCCCATTGCCATGGACAAATTTCACCTTTCTGGAGGGACCCAGCCCTTATTTCACCAAAAGGCCAGGCCTTTCTCCTTACAAGGCAGACAACTGTATTTCTGTTCCAATTGTAGTAGGTTTTCAGTCAACTACAGCCTTAAGAGTCCACAAAGTCTCCTGTCTTGCTTAGCAATGTTTTATAGGGATTTGGTGGAATAACCCGATATCCAGTTAGTAATAGTTCCACTTAACCCATATAAGTGAATCCCATACATGTTACAGTACAGTGTCTACATTCTATGTCTGTTGTTCTTAAGAGTAATAATACTTCTTATGAAATAATAAAATCATGTTCAGTTTTTTTGCTTTCCATGCTGTCAGTTAATATCTATCTTGGTGACATGGTGTCTTTGTTTTAATCTTTTCACAGTTGTCAATTTTCATCCTGTTCATTAGATTTCTGTATTTTACTTGCCTAGGGAAAAGTGTTTGTGGTTTTTCACTGTTGAAATTGGATGGCTAACTAATGTAGAAATATTTTTTACCTTCATTTAGGTTGGATATAAGGAAGAAGTTCTTCCCTGTGAGCGTGGTGAGGCACTGGCACAAATTTCCCAGAGAAGCTGTGGCTGCCCCATCCCTGGCAGTGTTCAAGGCCAGGTTGGATGGGGCTTGGAGCAACCTGGTCTAGTGGAAGGTGTCCCTGCCCATAGCAAGGGCTGGAACTGGATGAACTTCTAACCCAAAAAGTTCTATGATTCTATGATTCCATTGTGGATAGCTTGTGTAACAGCGGACATTTTGTGAGCAATCCAGAGGCCTTGGTGTAAGGCAGCCTGACTGAGAACAGAAACAGAGTTGAGATAAACTGAAGGTCGTGGAAACACCAGATGTAAGAACTCAGAGGTAGGTGGAGGAGAAGGGGAGCTAAGAAGTTCTGGGTGTCGAGTTCCCAGGACAGTGTTATCCAATCCTAGCATTGTTAAGGGCTGTGTATGGTATAAATATAAGAGGCTTAAGCAATAAAGTGAGCAAGATTTTTAACTCCTATTGAGTGTTGTCTTGACTTTGGTTGATCTCTGCCTTTCTTGGCAAGATTATGTATGTGCATATAATATTGTCTGTATCATAAGCTGAAGAATATCCTGATTTTTAAAAATGGCCTTATGTAGATCAGAATGCTCCTTATTTGCATCACTGTGTGATAGCAGTTGTTTTGTTTGTTCTTTGGCATAGGAAGCCTGAAAATTGAATTTATTAGTGTTAGGACTGTATGCATCTTTCCAAAATGCATCTCATAACTTGTCTGGTAAACAGATTACTCAATTTTACCATTATTTGAAATGCAAAGTTATGCTGACAGTGTTGCTCAGTGTTGCATTTTCTTACATTCAGAAATTCATAGTAATTATGATTATAGCTGATTTTTGTAACTTGCAAAAAGACTGAATGTCCTGGGTTCAGCAGTTGCAGTCAGTTTTTCTCCTCCTTAGTAGCTGGTGTTTTGACTTAACCCGGGAACAAGGCTAATAAGGCCGATGTTTTTGGTTGTTGCTAAGCGATGTTTGCCCTGACCAGGCACTTTGTGGGCCTTGTGCTCTGCCAGGGAGAAGGGGGGGCCTGGAGGAAGGAGGGACAGGACCTAAACTGACCAAAGAGGTATTCCATACCATAGCACGTCATGCCCAGGAGGTAACTCGGAGTTACCCGGAAGGAGGGGGAACTTCCCAGTCGGGCTTGTTTTCGGCGTGTGGTATCGTACCCTCTTCCCTTGTTGTCCTTATCATTATTATTATTGGTGATAGCAATAGTGATTTGTATTATACCTTAGTTACTGGATTGTTGTTATCTCAACCTGTGGGAATTGCATCCCTTCGGTTCTCCTCCCCCCATCCCTCCGGGAGCGGGGAGGAAAGAGGGGAGGGCAAGGAAGGGGGGGGATTGAGTGAGTGATCGAGCTGTGTGGCTGTGTTTAAACCACGACACTGAATTATATTATTTTTTTCCTAATTACATTCTTAGATAACTGCTCAATAGTTTATTCATAATTTTAACTGGATTTCAGTCATTTTTAAGCGTCAGTCCTGGAATTCTTAGCTCAGTATGGGTAACTAAATATTGAGAATAATCCTGTATTTCTTGTGCATGTATCTTTTAAATATCTCTGGGCAGGTTATGGACATTCATTTTCAATGTGAATGATGGGAGATAAGGCAGAAGAATGTATGTGTCTCCTTTGCTTATGCATATGTGAAACCTAGAAAAAGTCCCATGTCTTGTCAGATCTGGACTTAGTTTTGACAAAGAACTGCGCAGCCTTTTTCCTTGAGTTAATATTCCAGTTTCCATAGGAGAACATGCAGTCAGCTGGGCTTCAGGTTTGTTATCAAGCGAAGAAAAAGAGATCTTTGGGAATGACAGAAGTGTTGTTGATGACTGTAGCTTCAAAATAAAATTGTTGCTGTTTCTGCAGTTGGAAAATATAAAGGGTTCATAACTATCCTTTTCAAGCTTAGAAAATATTCTTGTGATTTTGGGGTCTATGTAGCCACAAGAAATCACATAAAAAAAAAAAAAAAAAGCATTTTAGGGCATCTGGTTCCTGAAGTAAAATCTTTATCTTACTGAAATGGATGTAAAAATTCCCACCACCTGCAATTGAACAGGACTTCTCTGGGAGCCCTCTCTATGCAGGGCCTCTGCTCTAACCATTAAATCATGTCTGACCTGATTCAAAAAATACATATATATTTTCTGTCCACTGTAATTGTTTGGAAAGTGAAAATTCATTGTTCCTTACACCAGGCATTCCTCTCTTGCAAAATTTCATTTGCAAAATTAAATCAAAAACACGTATGTCATTCCCAGCTACCTGTTTCTGTAAGTGATTATAAAACAAATCATTCCACAGTAATTTGCCCACTCTTGTTCTTCCTATAAGCTATAGCCAGAGCCTAAAGCAGAAAATGTCTTATGAAATCCATAGCAGTATCTTTTTTTTTTTTCTTTCTTTCTTTTAAAACTGTCAATCATATTGAAATTATAAGCATAAACTACTTAGGAAAAAAACCAGAGTTTTTGTGAACAGAGAAGCATCAAATTCAGTGATGTTTCACCAGAAGTTTCTATCAACACTTAAAGTCTTAGAGAAGCCAAATCAAAGGTCACAAAAGTCTCTGATTTTGGAGACAGGAAGAAAGAATCATTAATTGTAGAGATCCAAGTACCTCTTCCCTGTGCATCCACTAGCTGCTGAGAGCATTCTGCTTCACAGAATCACAGAATTTGAGTTGAAAGGGACCTTAAAGCTCGCCCAGTTCCAACCCCTCCCATGGGTAGGGACACCTTCCACTAGACCGGTTTGCTCCAAACCCCATCCAACCTGGCCTTGAACTCTGCCAGGGATGGGGCAGTCACAGCTTCTCTGGGCAACCTGTGTCAGTGCCTCACCACGCTCACAGGGAAGAGCTTCTTCCAAAGATCTCATCCCAATCTCCCCCTCTGTCAGGTTAAAGCCATTCCTCCCTGTCCTGTCCCTACAAGCCTCTGTCAAAATCCCCCTCCAGATCATTAGCACTTTTTCACAAATAGACATTTGATAGACAAATTTAAATAAATTACAAAGTTATCATTTTCAATGCACAAATACCTATTTTGATTTCCTAAGCACTTAACATTGCCAACAGTGCAGCTAAATGTACTGATTTGTTTCTCTTTTCACTCAATTTAAGGCATCTACAGTATAAGGCCTCACCAGAAATTATAGCCATTGCTTCATCTAATAGTTATTATCACATTACCAGTTTCCACTGAATTACCTAAAGAATGAAAAGTGAAACAGAGCAGAGGGAGAAAAAAGAAGAAAATTACTAAGAAGCTGAAGTATAAACTGAAATATTTTGATTAAGGATGTTTTGTGTAGGTACCAAGAGAGTTATTACTGCATCTGCTGTTTGTACCTGATCAAAATCTGTGAGACTTTTACTAATTTCTTGCTCCATATGTTTTGTTTGCCCACTTTACAGACTTAGGAAGGAATTTTCTCAGATTGTACATGCATTTCTTCATACTGATATGTTTAATATTAATGTCTGGCTTTTGACAAAGCAGAAATATGAATGCACAACTGGATTCTGAAAAGTCTAGCTAATTTTCTAAAATGCTAAATTGAAACATTTCTGTGGCTTCCTAATGTTACTTAAATAAGGGTTACTTAATAGTTTTTTAACACCATTCCGCTTTTCACACCCAGCCATCAAAGATACAAAGGATTTCTTCTTTGAGCCAGACAGGTATCTTCAGGCACAAGAGCTGGTGTTAAGCAACATTACTATAAGGAGGATCAAAATTTGAAAGCAAGTCATCAGTGTTAATCTGGAAGCTTTGCCTCTTGCTATTTAGGATCAATTTAGTGATTTAGTGCTTCGCAGATTATAAAAATGAACATATATGAGCCACAAAGCATCACATTTTCAAAAATTATTTCATTTTGTTTCTTATGGCAGGCACCCAAACACACACAGACATACAAAATGATCATTACATTTCTTAACACTGAGTCCTTCTACCGGTACTAAACAGAATGTTGCTTCCCCTGCCTCCTTCATTGCCTAGCTCAGTGCTGCTTCCAGTTATAGGATATTTCAGATCCTGTTTTTTTCATCTCCCTGCCCATGGCAGGGGGGTTGTTACTAAATGAACTTAAGGTCCCTTCTAACCCAAACCATACTATGATTCTATGATCTTTCAGACAGCTGACCATAGCTCATGAGAATCCTTTGTGGATTTAGAGGTTTTCAAAGTCTGTTTCTGACTTTTTCTTTCCCCCACCAACTGCTGATATCTCTAAAACTCAGTGTACTTTAAGGTTTTTCATAATAAATACTGCATAGTAATTAGCATCCCTGTCACAATGCATGTCCATGGGGGAGCACTGAGAGAATATATTTTTCCTTTAAAAACTGTTCATTACCTCATTTATAAAGGCACTTTAACAAGAAAGATTAGGGAAGAGTGGAAAAACGGAGGGGGGAAAGGGAAACAACTCTCTTATGCCTTTCAAATCTCAAGAGATTAAAATAAGAAAAAATCACTTCCGCATATTTGGATGCTTTTTAGGCTCAAAGAAGCAGTGAATGTACACATATTCTGTCTACCTCTTTTTCTGTGTAATGAACAAGTAACTACAGAACCACTCACTGATATCCATAGCAAGATTTTTATTGTGGCAGAATTAATTGCAGGGACCCTCGGGCACTCTGTCACTGCCAAAACTCTTAAGCACTTCAGTCTCCAAAGACAGCTCTGAAAGCTTATCATTGTCTCTTGCAATAGACAAGGACTCGGAGCTACTAATATAAGTAATACATCAAAACTTAGCAAAAGAAGAATATGCCAAGAGAAAAAGGAGAAACATCTTTAAGATATTACTATAACATGTGCAGACTGTCAAGACTCTTGAAGGACATTGTATTGTTTCATTATGCTGCTTTGTCAAAACCAAAATTCCAGTGTTCAATTAGAGCTTCAATTAGAACTGATGAAGAAAATTCACCCGGAGAAATGAGCATGGATTAAGCTGTATCAACTCTATGTATAGAAATTATAAGGAATACAAGGAGATTCCTATTTTATTTGATTTTCTGATAAAATGACATTTTTCATCTTAGCATATAATCCTTTACCAGTGTCCGGGTTAACTCTTAACAACCAGTATCCTGATTTTATGAATAATATGGCTCTGTGGATAAATTTCGCACCTGATTAGATAAAACCAACACAATTTAGGAAATTTAAAAGGACTACAGAAAATTGCCATCCTCTAGACCTTCATTAATCTTCACTATCCCCAAAAATGAAGTTCAACATTGTATGATTATAAAATAATGTGAAGTAAAAAGGTTTATGGGGATGAATTTAAAGATGAATATTGTAGTTGTGCAGATTATGTGTCTTGTGTACATAGACATAGAAACTGAAGGAAGTATTTATGTACAGAAGAAAAAAACTTATTCCTCAGGACATGGATGTTGCTTTTTTCAGAACTTTTTCTGAGCAGTATTTTTAGTCTTAAATAGAAAATGTCCATATTGTGCTTTGAGACCCTTCAATTAAAATGGTGTGTAATTGTACATAACCTGATCCCTAAGCTAACCACTCCACCAAACAGGTCAATGTTCTAATGGTTGAAAACTTTGCCAGAACTTCACACATTTCCAAGCCTTCTAAAAGCTTCAGTTCTTCACACTTTGACACTTCAATATCAGGTGAACGTTAGCAGCCAAAACATTTTTCCAGGGCTTGTAGTTTAAGTTTTCAGCTGAAGAAAATACCTTTTCCTTTCCATTTAAAGTTAAAAAAATTTTAAATATTCAGGCCATCCTGCATTTGCTCAAACCTCACTCCATCCCCATACTTTGCTTAAAAAGTTTCAAATATAATGGACATATTTCCTTTTATTTTTTTTTTTCCACAGAAAAATTTANTTTTCCTTTCCATTTAAAGTTAAAAAAATTTTAAATATTCAGGCCATCCTGCATTTGCTCAAACCTCACTCCATCCCCATACTTTGCTTAAAAAGTTTCAAATATAATGGACATATTTCCTTTTATTTTTTTTTTTTCCACAGAAAAATTTATAGGATGATTTTTGAGACAGGAAATATAACAAAGCTAGACCATCTTCCCATGCAACATATTCCTGTGTAAGATCTTATTGCCAACAAATCATCTTCATACCAACCTCAAGTGAAAGCTATTCTACTGGTTGGTAGAAAATTTCAGTTTAACTACTCTTGCAGTTAGAAAGTTTCTCCTTAATTTCGAACTATAATCCTCTTAACTGCAAAGCCAGCTAATTAAATAGCTATTTAACCAGTCTTTATCAAAAAACATATAGTAATTAATATTTTACAGCCTAAGAGACATATCTGTTTCAGAATACTGAACAGAGCAGTGGAATGTCCTTTCACGGTAGTAGAGACAAACTTCGAGACAGTATCACTTGTGTATTTATTTTTTAAGCTTTATATTTATATACTTATATTGACTGATGACAATGCTGTAAGTCACACTGTGAGGTGCAATATTAGTTTATATAAAGAATGCCTATATTACTATAGCTATGCATGGAATTTATATTTCTGTCTATCCAAGTCAGATACTATTGACTATAAGAAAGACTATGTAATATTTATTTATATAAAAATGATTAATACTTGAGAATTATGAATTTTCCCTTTTTTTTATAGGGCAGAAGAGGGAGATTGGATTTAACTTTCATTCACTTCTTTCTATGTGTGACTTTTGCTTATGGCCAGTGATAGTTCCACAGTTGAATTAAATTTTAGCAGACCTCCAGATAGGAAGAAAGCAAGTATTCTAATACAGCTCAGAAGTTTGTGTCCTTTTGAAGCTGCTTTGCATGATTACTGATTACTACCTCTTCTCACTGACACAGTCCTGCAGAGATTTTGTGAATGTGAATAGTACCATAAAATCAGTGACTTCAGTGCTGCATTCACATGTGTTACACACCTTGGTAGGATTGAGCCATAATAGAATCATAGAATCAACTAGGTTGGGAAAGACCTTTAAAATAATCAAGTCCAACTGTTCCCTAGCAGTGCCAAGTCCACCACTAAACTATGTCACTAAAAGCCTTGTCTACACGGTTTGTGAACAATTCCAGGGATGGTGATTCCACCACTGCCCTGGGCAGCCTGTTCCAATGCCTGAACACCATCTCTGTGAAAAACTTATTTCTAAAGTCCAGTCTAAACTTCCTCTGGCACAGGTTGAGGCCTCTTGTCCTATCACTAATTACACAGGAGAAGAGACCAGTCACCTCCTGGCTCCATCCTTCTTTCAGATAGCTGTAGAGAGCAATATGGACCCCTGAGCCTTCTCCAGACTAAACCTCCTCAATTCCCTCAGCCATTCCACATCAGACTTGTGTTCCTGGTCCTTCACCAGCTTTGTTGCCTTTCTCTGGACCCATTCCAGCACCTCAATGTCTCTCTTGTAGTGAGGGGCCCAGAACTGAACACAGGATTCAAGGTGCAGCCTCACCAGTACAAAGTACAGGGGGACAGTCACTGTCCTGGCCCTGCTGGCAATGCTGGCTTATATTCAGTGGACAGAGCAGTGTGTCCTTATTGCCTGAAAGAGCAAATTCTCATTGCCTTATTATCATAGAATCACAGAATCCCAGGCTGATTTGGGTTGGAAGGGATCTTAAAGTTCATTTAGTTCCAATCCCTTGTCATTGGCAGGGACACCTTCCGTTTGACCAGATGGCTCAAAGCCCCATATGCAACTCTAGAAATCAAAAAAATAGGTTATTACTGCTTATATAAGCAGATAATAAAATTATATTAATAAATAAATATTTTAGAGTAGGTGAAAGAAAAAAACACTTTCATTTTAATTCCAGTGAAAGAAGATGGGTGTTGTAGGAAATAATCTGAGAGCAGTTTCGAAGGAAGCAATTCAAAGAAAATGCTTTTTCATTTTTCACACTTAATGGTAAATAGTTATTTGTGAACACTTTGTCACAAAACCTTGATAATATGAATGATTTTGGAGGATATCGCTACTGTAAGCCGTTAAACATGACAGTCTGGATGTGATTTTTTCATGCTTAAACCCATATGATGCCAATTTCTCAGACTTTTCCAAGTATACTGATGATATTAAGAATAAAACACAGTACAGAAAAGATGCAGTGTGGATCGTCAAACTTTGGTGATGATAGCCCAGACCTACTGATCTATTCCTATTAATCATACTTTTTTACAAATTGGTAATACAGCATTTCAGAGATTGTAATCCACAAAACCAGACTACAACTCCATTTCTCCTGTCCAGAAAGCTGTACTTGCATCCAATTTGTATTAGATTAGCATGTTCAAAAATCTTCAATTACTTATACATACTGTACATGATTGTTACATAACCATCACTTTTCTTTCGTTTCAATTCACCTTGCTTGATAAAATGCAGCTCAGGTTAGGATTAGTGGACTATTAAATGATCAGTATAGTAATTTCTATATGCCAAATGAAAAAAATTAGACAGCCTGTAAGAAATATCATCCTGACAGGTTATTTACATCTTAATGTTTTAAGCATCTAGATAAGCCAGGTACTTTGGACAACTGCATTTGTTATACAAAAAATCAAGGAATGTACACTAATGCAGTGTATTTCAATTCAGCTTTTAAAATATCAAATTTTTAAAAATGTATCATCTCATATTTCTGTTAGCTCCATCTAAGTGTACTGGTGTCTTTTAAACACATGAGAATGGTACTTAAGAAAATTAAAGAAGGATGTTAGTCCAAATTACAAATATAATACTCTATTTTTGATATGATATACACTTTCCTTATTCTTAATATGTCATTAGGTAGATTTTATATAGAGGATATAGATATAGATTTTATATTTATGTGTGTTATTAATATAATAGATTTTGATATATTTATTTTCTATATAATATAATCTTTTATATGATACAGTTCATACTTGTATGTGGACTGGCTGTGGACATTTTGTGAGCAATCCAGAGACATTGGTATAAGGCAGCCTGCATGAGAACAGTCACATAGTTGAGATTAACCAAAGGCCATAGATAAGGGAGTAAAAGAAACACCAGCTGCAGGGCAGCAAAAATAAGCAGAAGAGAAAAGGAGCTAAGAAGTTCTGAAGGTCGAGCTCCCAGGACAGTGTTATCCAATCACAGCATTGTTAAGGTTTAAGGTGCCAAATCAACACTTACCAAATCAATGTAGCTGTGCTAAAAATCTCTATATAAGGTTAACACTTTGTCTAATAAAATGGCATTTGTGTGTTCATATTGATCGTCTCAGCATTGCCCGTATGAATCTTGATCCAGCACTTGTAGAGAAACGTAAAATGCAATTAGATAAAGAGTTAGAACAATTATAAGTTCAGTTGTGGCATTAAACCAATTGTTAAATATATCTGAAGTTGCTTTTTGTACTGGAAAAAATATTGTCTATTCAAACAATACAGATTTATAATATAATTTTACAGTAGTCATATTTATGTTGAATATTAAATTCATAAATATTGGCTTTCAGGATAGAAAATTATCTTGGTGAGGGGAAGGAAAGATTTCTTTAAGTCATCCTTCCATTGCTTATGATCTTGGGATTGATTAAAAGTAACATAGAAGCCATTGAAACAAGGGGAGTACAGAATTACGAAATAAAATGTAAACCCCTTTGGAATTAGTTTTAAGTAATGTTAAGTTTGGGTTTGTTAGCATTGCT